>QRFJ01000317.1:668967-795227 GCA_006176705.1 Cocos nucifera
TTTTGGACCAGGACCCTCCCACCTTACCAGCTCGTCCATCCACTGAACAGAGAGCGTCTCTGGAAAAATGGATTGACGAAGATAATAAGGCCAGATACTACATGTTGGGCTCGATGTCTGATGAGCTCCAGCGCCAACATGAAGATATCGGGACTGCTCGCCAAATGTTGGCTCACCTGCAGGAGATGTTTGGTGAACAGAGTCGCGCAGCCAAATATCAAGTCACGAAATGACTTTTTAAGGCTAAGATGCGTGATGGGCAGTCAGTCCAAGATCACTGTCTGACAATGATCAAGGACATGGAAGAGCTTGAGAAGCTCGGTGTGAAGTTGGACTTGGACTTGCAGAACGATATTATTCTGCAATCCTTGACTGATGCATATGGGCAATTCATCATGAATTACCACATGCATAAACTTCAAAATTCCTTGGCCGAGTTGATGAATATGCTGGTTACCGCTGAGCTTTCTATGAAAGGTTCTAAAGGCTCAGTTCTTGCTATGGAACGGACTTCTTCCAAAAGAAAGTCTTATGGAAAGAAAAAGAAGTCTGTGAAAAAGCAAAAGGTGGAAGGATCAAAGAAGAAGAAGGCAGAACCGAAGAAAAAGGCCGATGGCAAAGGAAAGTGTTTCCATTGCAACAGCGACGGCCATTGGAAGCGGAACTGCCCTACTTACCTGGCCACCCTGAAGAACAAGAAGGAAGGTCCTTCTGGAGGTATGCTCGTTATTGAGTCTAACCTTACGGTTTCTTCTGCATCCAGTTGGGTGCTTGACTCTGGTTCTAGTGCTCATCTGTGCACTTCTATGCAGGGTCTTGAGGATAGCAGGAGGCTGAGGGATGGAGACATGATCCTACGCATCGGTAATGGAGCAAGAGTTGCTGCAGTAGCCGTGGGAACATACCCTCTGCGATTACCATCTGGTTTAGACTTAGTTTTAAAAGACTGTTATTATGTGCCTGCAGCTAGCAGGAATTTGATTTCTGTTTCATGCTTAGCACAAGAAGGTTATGTGATCACCTTCTTTAAGGACCATTGTAACATTCTTTATGAAAGAAATAAAATTGCAAATGGTTTCCTTGTTAATGGTCTTTATCAGTTACATATTGATGTACCTATTTTAACTATCGAGCAAAACGTGAATGCCAAACGACCTAGGGATAGTCCAAACGACAGATATCTATGGCACCTGAGATTAGGTCATATAGCAGAAGATAGGATTAACAAATTGGAGAAAAATGGGCTATTGAGTCCATTGACTTTTGAGTCATATCCAACTTGTGAATCTTGTCTTCAAGGCAAAATGACTAAACTCCCTTTTGTTGGACATGGGGAGAGGGCCACAGATCTCCTTGCCCTAGTACATACTGATGTGTGCGGCCCATTTGATGTGCCGGCTAGAGGCAATTTTGTCTACTTCATTACCTTTACCGATGATCTGTCTAGGTATGGGTATGTGTATCTTATGAGACATAAGTCTGAAGCTTTTGAAAAGTTCAAAGAATTCAGACATGAAGTAGAAAAACAAACTGGAAAACCCATTAAGGTTCTTCGATCAGATCGAGGAGGTGAATACCTTAGCCGGGAATTCCTAGACTATCTTAAGGAAAATGGCATAGTCTCTCAATGGACTCCACCAGGAACACCTCAACTCAACGGGGTTTCAGAACGGAGAAATCGGACTCTATTGGATATGGTTCGATCCATGATGAGCTTCACAGACCTCCCAGATTTTCTTTGGGGACATTCATTATTAACTTCAATCTATTTACTGAATAGGGTTCCCTCTAAAACCGTTCCTACCACACCGTATGAGATATGGCACGGTAAGAAACCAAGTCTGAGTCATCTCAGAATTTGGGGTTGTCCGGCTCATGTCAAAAGACAACAAGCGGACAAGTTAGAGTTTAGGTCCTTTAGAGCTCGATTCATAGGATATCCTAAAGAGTCATTAGGATACTATTTCTACATTCCAGAAGACCACAATGTGATTGTGAGTCGACATGCCATATTTCTTGAAAAATAGTTTATTCAAGATAGTGGCATTGGAAAGCAGATTAAGCTTGATGAGAAAGTCTCACAAGCAGAACGAGCTAAGGACCAAGTGGAACCAAATCAGGTTGAGCCAATAAGAACACTACCTCCTCCACCTCGTAGATCGGAAAGAGTTTCCCGTCCCCCTGAAAGATACTTAGGTATTATTTCAGAGGACTTAGAGGAAATGTTCCTCATAGGTAATGGTGCTCATGGTGATGATCCCAAAACCTACAACGAGGCGATATCAGATATCGACTCCGAGAAATGGCTTGAGGCAATGAAGTCAGAGATCGACTCGATGCACTCAAACCAAGTCTGGACCTTGGTAGATCCACCAGAAGGTATAGTACCTATTGGGTGTAAATGGATCTTCAAGAGAAAGATTGGTGCAGATGGGAATGTGGAGACATTCAAGGCTAGACTTAGTGGCAAAAGGTTATAGTCAACGTGAAGGCATTGACTATCAGGATACCTTTTCCCCAGTAGCTATGCTAAAATCCATCCGCACATTGCTTGCTGTTGCAGCCTATTTCGATTATGAAATATGGCAAATGGACGTGAAAACGGCATTCCTAAATGGATATCTTGAGGAAGATATCTATATGGAACAGCCGCTAGGTTTCACATCCAGTGATACTGATCACAAGGTTTGCAAGCTGCAAAGGTCCATATATGGACTTAAGCAAGCATCTCGGAGCTGGAACACTCGTTTCAATGATGTGATCAAAAAGTTTGGTTTCATCAAAAATGAAGAGGAACCATGTGTTTTCAAAAGGGTCAGTGGGAGCGCTGTTGTCTTCCTCGTATTGTACGTGGATGACATCCTCCTTATTGGGAATGATATTCCCATGTTGACATCAGTCAAGATGTGGTTGTCCAAGGAATTCTCCATGAAAGACCTAGGTGAAGCATCCTTTATTCTAGGAATTAAGGTCTATAGGGATAGACCGAATAGGATGCTAGGACTTTCACAGAAGATGTACATAGAGGAAGTACTAAAGAGGTTTAGTATGGAAAACTCTAAGAGGGGATTAATACCCTTCAGACATGGTATTCATCTTTCCAAGAAGATGTGCCCCAGCACACCTGAGGAAATAGAACGCATGAGCAAGATCCCTTATGCTTCTGCAATAGGGAGCCTCATGTATGCCATGCTATGTACACGACCTGATATAGCCCATGCTGTGAGTGTCACAAGCAGATATCAGTCAAATCCAGGTGAAGAACACTGGACTTCTGTGAAATGTATCCTTAAGTACTTGAGAAGAACTAAGGATATGATGTTGGTCTTTGGTAATGGAGAACTCCAAGTTCAGGGATACACAGACTCGGACTTTCATGTCCGATATAGATGATCGAAAGTCGACATCTGGAAGTCTGTTTGTGTGCAATGGTGGAGCTGTCAGCTGGAAGAGTTCCAAGCAAACTGTGATAGCAGATTCCACCATGGAAGCAGAATATATAGCTGCATCAGAGGCTGCAAAGGAAGCGTTCTGGTACAAGAAGTTTGCTGCAGAAATTGGAGTAATGCCATCAGATGCCATTCCTCTTTACTGCGACAACAATGGCGCCATAGCCCTTGCTAAGGAGCCGAGGTCTCACCAGAAGTCCAAGCACATTGAGCGGCGATATCATCTCATCCGATATTACCTTGAGAAAGGTTACGTTGAGGTCAAGAGAGTCAACTCCGCAGATAATGTGGCAGACCCACTTACAAAGCCGTTGGGCCAGCAGAAGATCGAAGCCCACCTTGAGAAGATGGGACTTAGACTTGTAGCCAATTGGCTTTAGGACAAGTGGGAGATTGTTAGATATATGTGCCCTAGAAGCCAGAATTGGCTGACACTTGTAATACACTTCTAGGGGCAAAATTATAATTTTGACTATAAATAATAAAATGGGTTATTTTCTATCACATATGTGTATTTAGTGTCTGTGATACATCCTTTGAGTTAATGGTAATGATAATTCATATTTTCAAGAGTTGAAAATTTAAGACATGAATAATTCATTATTAACTCATAAAATGCTCCCGACCATAGGATCATCACGAGGATGGTGATTGATCCGGAAGGTTGGTGTACGAATCGCTTCTCTTTAGTAGATGAGTCTTGAGTCTACGGTGTGGAGACACCGGAGCGAGAGTACAGGTACTCGTTAGAGAACGAGGGCACTGAGCGTGACCACCTCGAGTAGTCATTAGGAAGTCTACCTTCTCGTCAATGACTGACTCGATGCTGCAGTAGTGTGTCTGGTTCTTTGACCTGAGGTGCATCGGCAGTTCACCTTGAGGGTGTTATAGTTTGACTACACCATTACTCGGTCTCCTAGCCATATGGAACCCTGAGGTGTATGTTGGCTATAGCATGTTCATTGTAGGAACTTGGATTGCATCCAAGATGGAATCTATCTACCTCGGTGGTAGAGGAGCAGCCCTATGATGATCATGAGAATCAAGTCCATAAGCCCATGGCCATGGCAGAGTGAAATAATAGAAAGAGTTTCTATTTAAGATTTTCACATTGGACTTGAATCGAATGATTAATCATATGACAGAGACTTAGGGTTTGACGAGTTCACCTTAACCCTAATCTGATCGGGGCTCAAGATAGAAGAACTTAATCACACAGGTAGCTGCACCAAGAGGTTCGCATTTTCAGCTTCTGATGGGTTGCCACCATATACTGCTAGGTGTCACTGGTGGATTTTGGGAGCAATTAGAATGATTTAGATGATCGATCATTCTAGCTGTTCGAATCAGAAGAGTTCTGATCCATCGAAAGGAGTTTCGATGATGTCGATGATAGAGATCATGACATATCCCATTACCATACAGAACTGAACCTAACTGGGTCACACAAACAAGGGTTTGAATCTGGTGATCATCAATTGAACTGATCTAGTTCAATTGATCTTGAATGAGATTCAATTAGGTTCAAGGAAAATCGTGCTAGCACTCGATTGAACCTAACGTTCTTCTTTTACTATCATAAATAAGTTGTCCTGACTGAGCCAAAGGAGTTTGTGCTCAATCAGAGGCCTTCATATGGTCTGACTGGAGGTTGTCCAAGTCAGAATAGGTTGTCTTATTTGTAAGACATTACCTGCCATTTTTGGTCACCTGCCATTTCTTGTTCTTTGACTTTGGTCAAAAGTCTACCTTTGACTGGTCAAACGTTGACCATTCACCCTTTGACTTTTGACCACATGTCATGCACCTATTGGAGAGCTGGTGGGGGCCTGTCCCCCTGCCAGAACCTGGCAAGGAGAAGGGCGCACGCCAAGGGTGGCGTGAGCCCAAGTAGGAGGCGCCTAGGAGTCCTTGTTGGACAAGGACTCCACCTCCCTTTTGGATTCCAATCAGAGTTCTACTAAGAATCCAGTTTGACTGGTCTTAGGCGCCCTCTAAGGAGGAATCCAGGGGTCTCTATTTCCAACCAATCAGATTTAGATCTGATTTCACAAAGGGTTGTGATTGGTTGAGAGGAAGAGGAGTTGGATCACAAGAGGTCTATAAATAAGACCCTGCGCCCAACCCTAATCCTAAGTGAATTCAATAGAGATTTCCCACGCCCCAAGGCTGCCTCTCCCCTCCTTCTCCATGCCATAGTCTCTTCTCCCCTTGCTCTCCACGTCCAAAAGTGTTTTGGACTTAGTTTGGTGCGATTCAGATCAAGGAAAGGCGATCAAAAGCAAGAAGGCTGCGCTGCTGCAAAAGGACGACTGCAGATCTTCAAAAGAGTTTTGAAGATCCTCCAGATCAGATCCAGATCTGATTTTTGGAGGTGTGATAGAGAAGAAGAGGATCTCCAGATCCAACCCGAGTGGATACCGGTAGAGGCCAGGCGCTTGCGTGGCTAAGATCCAGAACCTTCCGCTGCAATCAGGATCATCTACAGGGTAATAGGATTACCCAAATCAGGTAAATTAAATTTGATTTAATTTATCTTATTTTATTTTATTTATTAAAATAATAAGAATCAGATCTGAAACATATCAAGATCTGATTGAGATCAAGAGAAAAATTTTTGAAATATATCTCTTGATCTAATCAGATCTGGACGAACCTGGACCGGGAAATCAGGATTTCCCTTCTGACTAAAGGAGGAGTCCAAAAGAAGTTTGGCTCCTGTGAAAATTCGACTGAAGGAGAAATCCGAAAGAAGTTTGGCTCCTATAGGAGTCTGATTGAAGGAGGAGTCCGGAAGGAGTTCGACTTCTGTAGAAGTCTGACTGAAGGATGAGTTCGAAAGAAGTTCGACTCTTGTAGAAATTCAACTGAGTCTGACTGAATGAGAAGTTCGAAAGAAGTTTGACTTCTATAAAAATCCGACTGAAGGAGTTCGATCGCTAGGAGAGGAGTTCGACCGTTGGGGGAGTTCGATTGGAGCTCGACTGCTGAGGAGTTCGGTCGGTCAAAGAAGTTCAGTTAAGGTTTGACCGCTGAAAGAGTTCGACAGCTGGAGGAAGAATTTTCAATTGAAGCTCTTCCATGATTATCAGTTGCATTAGGCTAAGCATCAGACTGGACTTCGACAGGAGCGAGATTTATCCCCAACAATAGTAATGAAAGAAAATTTTTGTTTGTACTTATTTTTTGCCATGCCTATTTGTCTTCCATCATAACTGTCTGTCATCCAGTAATCAAACCCGAACATCGTTCGTTAGCTTCTTCTTGACTTAGTCTTGATGAACAAAGTTTACTTGTAAAGGCTTTGACTGATCGATCGTTAACCGATCCTTTATCAATTTTATGCAACCAAATATCGGCTAGGTTTTTAACCAACTTAAAGTTAAGTTTTTAACTAGCCAATACTTAGTCATTCATTAAGATATACTCATATATCGGGGATAAGCCAATCTTGAGTCGATTTTTAACCAACTTTTAGTCGATTTTTTACCAACTCATACTGAATTAAAGTGCTTGATGATTTAGCATAAGCCGACCATGGATCAATTTTGAATCGACCTTTGGTCTATTTTTTTATCGTCTGATACTTGATCCATTTGCAGAAGTGCATGGCAATCGGATGCAAGCCAATTGTCCTTCGATTCGACCAAGGCCAAATTGACAAGGGTCGTGTTTTTTACTTGTTAGGGCAAACTAGTTCACAACTAAAAGCTTGATACTTTTCTTCCTTTGACATCTTGTAAGGAAGTTATGCATCAGCATAGCTTGTTAGCCAGTCAATCGATCATTTTGCTGTGGGAGGCCGACTTATTCCCAATCAACCACATCGATTGTTTGGGATGTGCCGATCGAAGGTCACCGTTGAATGAAACATCGATTGTCGATCGTCATTTATCGATTGGTTGTTGGATCCCGTCAACTATAGAGTGCCGACCGTAGGCTAATGTTTAATCAACTATTGATCGATCGATTTTCTTTCATTGCTTTTAAGATTGTACCAATTCTCATCTGGTTGGTTTATTCGGTCTTCATTCGACTGATATGTCGGTTAATCGATCATTGTTCATGGAGAGGACACTTAAGTCTTCTTTGAAGAAAACTTTGCAAGAAATTTATTCTGTGTTCATCACAAGTACATGGGACTGATTTTATTGATAGTATGCTTTAAGCTTGTTGACGTTCTATGTTCGGAGAATTTCTACTCCATCAAGTGTTTTGAGTCTGTATGCATCAGGTCGAAGGAACTCCGTTACTCGGTAGGATCCTTTCCACTTTGGAGAAAATTTTTCTTGGTCCAATAATTTGGATACCTAGGTCTTTCATAGGACTAAGTTTTTTGGACAAATTTCCTTTGGCTTGACCCTTCTATTATAGTACCTTGCAACTCACTATTGATAAGTGGCCATTCTGAGTTGAGCTTATTGCCGGACTTCAGATAATAGATCTAAATCCGCTCTTCGATGATCCCAGTTACTTGACTTATCGTATTTTTCAATCCTCATTGACTGTAATCCAACTTTGATGGATATCACTCTCTACTCCGTAGGCAAAGTTAAAGGAAGATTCGCCCGTTGGAACTCAGGGGGTTGTTTGGTAAGCCCATAACAACAAAGGTAGTTCTTCTATCCAGAGGCCTTTGGCCTCATTGAGTCGAGTTTTCAAGCCATGGAGAATCATTTGATTTGTGACCTCCACTTCTCCATTTGATTGTGGATGATCGACAGATGCCAGGTTACGTCCGATATGAGATCTTTGAAGTTCATGCAGAAATCTTTGAAGTTCTGATTATCAAATTATTGGCCATTATCGGTTATGATGGTGTGTGAAAGTTCGAAGCTATAGATGGAAGATTTTCAAATGAATTCTTTCATCTTGCTTTCCATAATTTATGCCAAAGGTTCAACCTCCATCCTTTTTGTAAAATAGTCAACGATGATGACTAAAAATTTTTTTTGTCCCGTTGCTTAGGAAAAAGGACCAAGGATGTTAATTCTCCACTGTGCAAACGACCATGGAGCTATGGTTGATGTTAGTTGCATCGTCAGTTGACGTTAGATATTGGCATATCTTTGGCATGGCTCGCATCTCTCGACAAACTTGGTTGCATCCTTCTGCATCTTAGCTAATAATATCCTTGCCAAAGGATCTCATAGGTGAGGAACTTGCCCCCCAAGTGGTTCCCATAGATCCCTTCATGGATTTTTCGAAGTGCGTAGTCGGCATCGGTAGGCCCCAAGCATTTCAAGAGTGAAAGAGAGAAAGATCGCTTGTAGAGTCATCCATCCATCATAATGTATTGCAAAGCTATCCATCTCAAGTACTTCGCTTTTGATGGATTGTTGGGTAGGGTTCCATCAGTTAGGTACCTGACGATCGGATCCATCCAACTCATCTTATCATCGATCTGCAACACTTCTTCCATCCTTTTGATACTTAGTGCATCGAGATACTCGA
Source organism: Cocos nucifera (assembly GCA_006176705.1). Taxonomy (NCBI): domain Eukaryota; kingdom Viridiplantae; phylum Streptophyta; class Magnoliopsida; order Arecales; family Arecaceae; genus Cocos; species Cocos nucifera. The sequence continues at coordinate 677,871 of QRFJ01000317.1, forward strand.
TGTAGGTTTGACCAAGTTCGTTGGGGGTGGTGACAGTGAGTCAAGAAAGTACATCAGCCCGAGCATTTTCTGCTATGGAGATGTGTGAAATATCAAAGTACTTGAAGATAGAAGTTTGGTCTTTCACTTTCTCCAAATACTTTTGCATGGTCGGATCGCGAGCTTTGAAGTCATCTTTAACTTATCCTACGATGAGTTGAGAGTCGGTGAATGTCTTTAGCTCATTGACTCCAAGCTCCTTGGTGATTCTCAAGCCGGCAAGTAGAGCTTCGTATTTGGCTTGATTGTTCGAAGCTTTGAAGTTAAATCGAAGTGCATACTCGATGACTATTCCATCGGTATTGGCCAGAATGAGTTCAGCACCGCTCCTGAGAGCATTTGATGCCCCATCGATATGTAACACCCAAGCCGACTTACGATCGATTTCAGGAGTATTTTCTGTCGACTTACAAGTTATTTCTTGATCGGACTTGTCATCCGAGATAGTACACTTAGCTATGAAATCGATCAGGACTTGGGCCTTCATCGATAGATGAGGGCGATATTGGATGTCGAATTTGTTGAGCTTTATCATCCATTTCGCCATTCTGCCCGAGGTATCTGATTGATAAAAGATCAACTTTAGAGGTTGGTCAGTTAAAACATACACTGTGTGGGCTTGGAAGTAGGATCGAAGCCATTGCATCAAAATCATCAGGGCATAGATCATCTTCTCGACCTTCGAATATTCGGTTTCGACATTATGGAGTATTTTGCTTGCATAATAGTGAGGTGTTGTACTTGATTTTCATCTTTGATCAAAACTAAACTAACAACTTCGTCGGATGTGGCCAGATATAAATATAGAGGTTCTTCTTCCATCGACTTTATGAGCAATAGAGGAGTCATCAGATATTTTTTTAGCTCTTCAAAGGATCGTCGGCATTCATCGGTCCATAAGAAGTTTTTAGTTTGCCATAGAGTTTTGAAGAAAGAAAAACATCTCTTGACAGACTTGGAGATGAACCAATTGAGCACGGCGATTCTTTCATTGAGCTATTGCACCTCCTTCTTCAAGGTTGGATGTTTCAAATCAACGATTGCTTTTATCTTCTCAAGATTTATCTTGATTTCTTGATGTGAGATAAGAAAATTAAGAAACTTTTCAATCGTCACTTTGAAGGCACATTTGGTCGGATTAAGCTTCATCCGATGTCATCGGAGTGTGTCAAAAGCCTCTTCTAAGTCTCGGATATGGTCTTGACTTTGAGTGCTTTTTACTAGCATATCATTGATGTACACTTTCATATTCTATCTAATTTGTGGCTTGAAGATTTTGTTTACCAATCGTTAGTAGGTCGCTCCCGTATTTTTAAATCTGAACGACATGACTTTATAGCAATAAATTTCTTTATCGATGATGAAAGTGGTATGTTTTTCATCTTCGGATGCCAATCAAATCTGATTGTAGCTCGCGAATGCATATATAAAGTTTAGAAGTCGATGTTTCGATATCGCGTCGACCAGCTGATCGATCTTCGGAAGAGAAAAAACTATTCTTTAGGCATGCTTTATTCAGATTGGTATAATCGATGCATATGCGCTATTTTTCGTTGGCTTTTTTTATCGTGATAATATTCGCAAGCCAATTAGGATAATGGGCCTCTCTGATGAAGCTTATCGTGAGGAGTTTGTCCACCTCTTCATCGATGACTTTTTGTCGCTCAGGAGCAAATGATCGCTTCTTCTATCTCATTGGCTTGACATTCAAATTGACGTTCAGTTGATGAATGATTATTTCTGAAAGTATGCCTGGTATGTCGGTTGCCGACTAAGCGAATACATCAAAATTGGCTCTTAACAATCAAACTAGCTACTCATGCTCCATCGTCTAAAGTTGTGACCTGATTTGAATAACCTTAGTCGGGTCGTTCTCTTGCAACGGGATGAAGACCAGCCACTCGACTAGTTCATCCTACTTTTCATCTTCTCATTGATCAAGTTTTTCTAGTAGCAAAGAATCTTCCAATTTATTCTTCTTTGTAGTGATTGCGAAACAACATTGGATAATCTACTGGTCACCTCATATCTCTCCGACTCTAGCTTTAGTCGAAAATCGAACCAAGAGATGATATGTTGATACTATCTTCTTGAGAGCGTTGAGTCCCAGTCTTCCGAGTATGGCATTGTATGCTGACATAACTCTAACAACCATAAAAGTCAAGATGATAGTGCTTTGTCAAGGCTTTGTCCCCATGGTTAATGAAAGATCAATCTCTCTCTTAACATCGACAGCATCTTCCATAAATCTGACTAAGGGAGTGAAAACTCTTCGGAGTCATTCCGTCGATAATTTCATTTAGAAGAAAGTCGAGTAAAATAAAATATTAATCGAACTTTCATTATCGATAAGAATTTTTTTTACATCATAATTTGTTATCATCATCGAGATGATGACAGCATCATCATGGAGAGTTGGAATTTTTCATACATCATCATTCGAGAAAGAAATAAATTTATTGAATCATCATTTCTTGGCTGATCCTTTCTCGGATGTTGCCCTCTCGACTCTTAGTCGCCCAAAAATTATATTGATCACCCCAACCGTCGGTTGGTTTTGATGAATCTCTTTCGACACTGATGGTGGTTGATCGGCATGCGGCTAAGTTGAGCGATCAAGTCGGAACTTGTCAAAAAATTTTCATCGAATGAGAGCCTCGATCTCATCTTTTAGCTGGAAGCACTATTTAGTATCATGGTCATAGTCGCGATGAAATCGATAGTACTTCCTTTTATCCCTGCTTTGATTTTTCATTGGTGGGAGTCGGCGAAGGTAATTCTTTTCTTCCATCTCCATCAAGATTTAGCACGTGGAGTAGAGAGGAGAGTGTAAGTATCATACCGACTCTTTACATTAGTCGATACTGGGTTCAGTCGGGAGAAGACCATTTTTCTTTTAGGAGTAGGCTAGTTTGGTCAAGCCAAAGCATTATTCTTTTGCTGTTTCTTCTTCTTCTGATCTTTTTCGCTTAATTAGCGTCGGCCAAAAGCACCTTCTTCTGCATGAATGTATTTATCCGCATGCTTCAGAAGTTTAGCATAAGTCTAAGGGTGGTCACATCCTCATTGAGATTTTGGACCTCAAGCGTGGTGGTGTTAAAATGCTCCACGAAGGCTCGAAGAGTTTCTTCCTCTCCTTGCTTGAACGAGAAGAGAATGTCTGAAATTCGTGGCATCCTTCTGCTAGTATTGAAATGAGCCACGAAGAAGTCTTTAAGCTATTCGAAAGAGTTGATGCTTTTCGATTGAAGCTCGGAGTACCAGGCGTGCTTAAGCAGCTTTTCGAAGGATGGTCGAAAAGCCGATGCACATGAGGGTGTCGTTCACCCCTTGGATCATCATGAGAGCTTTATAGCTTTAGAGATGATCAACTGGATCGAGTTGTTCAAGATGCATGAGAAAAAAGAAAGAGCTACATGGACATGGAGACCATTAGAGGACCCTCTTATCGCGTCCTCCTAGATTTGGGCCAGTCAATGACCAATTTTCTTGAGCTTTTGCTCATAATTATCGAACCATTGCTGGCGAGATGTCCCCAGGGTTGACCCTCCCGAAGAACTAGTGGAGGAGGAAGTAGTCGAATCCCGTGGCTGTTTCCTCTTGTGTTGACTCCGGTGAGAAGACGAAAAAATAGAGCATCATAATTGATGGATGGTTCCTCACGAGCGGCAAGAAAATGGAGTTTCCATCCAATGGGAACATCAAGATGGTTGCTCCGATGAACGGAAGGCGGAATGCCTTGACACATGGTGGCTGTGCCTAGATGTTATAGCCTGCATCACTGGGCCCTCTGCCGCCACGTGCGATTGCTGTTGGAGGCTGTGCACAGCCTCTGTCAATATCCAAACTTATTGTATCAATGCAGCTAATTGCTGAGCTTGAGCATCCGACGTGACTGTCGGATGCGAAGAGCTTAGTTCCACCATTACTGGCAGTAGAGGGGGAGGCACTTCTCTCCGGGATGACTAGTCGGTGGAGCCTGTTGAGTTGCGAGCGTGAGTTCTTGCCATTTTTGAAACTGAATCTATGATTTCACTACTTCGTCCCTACCTGGTCCGCTAAACTATTGCGGCCAATCCACCTACACCTGTGAATCAACGCAAAAAAATCTATAAAAGAAAGTCCACATTGATCGAAGTTGGCTCCGACGGGGACCCTCCGATGCTTAAGTTAGTGGGATGGGCCGATCAAATAGAAAGCGAAGAGCGAGATGATAGAGTTTGCTCTTAGAATAATTTGGAGTGTCTTACCAAACTGACAAGTTTACCTCTTTTTTATAGATGCCGGGATGATAACCGCTTAATACGTGGATCCTTCTATTTTTGGTGTAGTGTGATCATAGATAGGTAGTTAAAACCATCCACTAATCGTTATTGCCTACTCTTTTCGAAGGTGGTTTTGTGGGGCTGACGTGAGCTAGATAAGCGGTTTAAAGAGCTTCCATCTGTAGCTCGATACCAATCGATCATCGATCGATTGAAAAGTTGGAGACTGATTGATAGTTAGTCGGAAGACTTGAAAATCGATTGATTGTCGGTCGAAAGACTCATCGAATGGCAGTGTGTCAGCACCTCCATCGTTATATTGATGGGACGATCGATGGATCGGTATATATTAACTTTTTGGCAAGTTTTTTTTCATCATCGATCATCAATCGATGAACGATCATCGATCATCAATCGATAAACGATCATCGATGGTGGTTAGTCGGACGGTAGATTAATAGCCCAACGTATCTAAGAAAAGGAAAGTACAAGGGTTTCAGCTGGCCGGTTGACTGTTAATTCAACCGATGAAGATCGTCTCCATCATCCTTGAGAGGGGGTTCCCTCTCTGAGAATGGCTATGAAGCAGGGCAGCTCGGAAACAAGGGTGGCGGCTTCGCCTCCACGCTGTGCGCTTTAGGATTCTATGCCAAGGCCATCAAGAAGTGGGCGTTCATGGTCCAAGATGGTTTAGGGGACACAGATTTTGCCGAGAGTCTTCTAAGGTGACCGACGATGAGGTTCTTTCTCTTAAGGCTCGATTTCAAGAGATTGTTGCATTCTTAACTAAGAAAATTGAGGAATCTTCTCGCCGGTGGAAGTTTGCTTCGATCAATAAGTTTTTAGAAATGAGGGCTAGGTGGAATATTGAAGGGGAATTCAATGTTTTGCCACTCTTCGAGGGTTTGCTCCTCTTTGAATTTCTAGCTGAGGAAATCAAAGATTTTGTATTAGAGCCTCGGTCCCTAGCAGATCAGCTACTTGCCCTTGAACCACGGAGGCCTAACTTTCCTCCGTCCTGGAAAGGATGAGCTTCGTTTTACTAGGGTTTGGCTACGTCTCCATGATTTATCTCTGAAGCTCTGGGAACCTGAAAATTTTTTTTAAAATTGCATCGAGAGCTAAAACACCCTCGTTTCTTGATGATGGATTTTGCAAGATTTTATATACGTCTTGATATAACCAAACCATGCAATCTGTTCTGGTACCAGGGTGAGGGTGGCAAACTCTTTGGCAGCAGTTTACTTATGAAGATCTGGGAAGGTTGGGTCATTTACTTGACTCTCATAGAGGGCTTGAGGCTATAATATTGGATACAAAACTGATTTATGGACCTTGGATTCGGGCCACTATGGTGTTAGTTCAACAACATTCTTCAACTCCAATGTCTACCACACCTAAAGGCCCTACCGATTGGGTTCAACCAAAGAAGTTGGCAAAACAATCTCCTCCTTGCTAGCAAACTCTGATACCCTAGTCTTGGGTCAAATAAGTGGCTCCAGATTTCATATCTTATCTAGCGACACTCCATTGTAGGGTCCTAGGAACGGAGATCCAATGACAATTATGGGCAGTCAGCCTCTTAAAGAGAAATGAAAACGATCGCCGCCAAAGCACTCAAGGCAGGGTTCTTCACCTGGTTCAAATTCTCCCCCACAGCCTAACGTTGTTATTTTCAATGAGCAAGTGGCTTCTAATGTTTCTCCAAGGTGATGGCATCCAGGGCCTCACAAGGGGTCTAGCTGCTTGTGGATCCAGATTCACATGCTTCTCAACCGACTCTCTCTTAGAGTGCGGATCCGATTTCTCCCCCAAATGTGGCTAGTAATAGGCTTCTTTCCCACGAGTCTTGTGTTCAAGAATTAACTATTTTTTGCTTAATGAGTGAACCCTGCCTACCGAGTCGAAGTCCAATCATGTTCACCAATTGCCTAAGGATCTTGGCGGTTTTGAGGCTTCCACTTTCACTTCTCAGATGCAGATTTTGGTCCGCAATTGTAGGGGGGATAGCAAAATCCTTCTTTGTTAATTATGCTAAGATGTTAATTAGGATTCAAGCTAGGTAGTTTATTGATGCTTTTCCTAGAGTCAAGCAACTTTTGGGTCCTCATGGGGATATTTACATGATTCTTATTGTTGGGTTATCTGGCGGCATTCTTATTGCATGGTATAAAAACCTAGGTCATATTATCTTTATGCATCTTGATCGGTGGATTGTTGTTGGTATTATTATGGAGCCATCTGGTGCTACTTGATTCTATAAGAAATCTAATCTTTTATGATAAATTTATTTATAATAAAAAAAAATTTATTATAAATATAGGTATTAGCGATGAAAATTTTTTTCCACAACTAATAATTATTATTTATGATGAAAAATATTTTTCATCATAACGCTGGAACTAAATATTACGTCGTAAATAATAGATTATTTACAACAAAAAATTTTATTGCTAATAAACTATCCTAAATAAATTATTTAAAAAATTTAAAAAATAAATTATTTATGATGAAAATATTCTATCATAAATAATTAATTATTTATGATGTAAATAAATTTTATGTTGCAAATAATAGATTATTAGTGATGAAAACTTTCCATCACTAATAATCTATCATGAATAAATTATTTAAAAAAAATAAAAAAATGACTTATTTACGATCGAATATCACTTAAAAAAATTAAAAAGTTGGCTTATTTATGATGGAATATTTTCATCATAAAAATAATTATTTACTATGAAAATAAATATTACATCATAAATAATAGATTATTTACGATAAAAAAATTTCATCGCTAATAAACTACCATAAATAAATTATTTAAAAAAATTAAAAAGATGAATTATTTATGATAAAATATTTTATTATAAATAATTAATTATTTATGATATAAATAAATTTTATATCATAAAATTTATATTATTAGCAATGAAAAATTTTCATTGCTAATAATCTACCATGAGTAAATCATTTAAAAGATTAAAAAGATGGCTTATTTGTGATAAAAATAAATATTACATCGTAAATAATGGATTATTTACAACGAAAAAGTTTTGTCGCTAATAAACTATCATAAATAAATTATTTAAAAAAATAAAAAAGATAGATTATTTATGATGGAATATTTTTATCATAAATAATCGATTATTTATGACGTAAGTAAGTTTTGCATCGCAAATAATAGTTATTAGCGATGAAAAATTTTTATCACTAATAATCTATCATGAATAAATTATTTTAAAAAAATTAAAAGGGATGATTATTAGCGGCAAAACTTTTTCATCATAAATAATCCATCTCAAATACTTTGATCAAAATTTTAAATTAAAAAAAATGTTGACTATTTTAAAAATAAAAAAAGCAAAAATGTGCCATGCATGGATGATGCAACGGGATTGAGAGATGCGAGCGCGTCCACTATTAGCTAGCCCACAAGCAAATTAATATTTTTTATAATTTTAAAAATTAATATTTTTTTAAAAATATTTTTTTGAATATTATATAATTTTAAAATTTAAAGTTCATCTTTATCATTCATTATTTAAGTAATTATTATGCAAATACCATCACAAAATATCATCTTGATCTGATAGCTCTAGCTATGCAAATCGATAAAATTTGATTTCGATGGTCACAAATGACCGTACGATGATCTAATAGATAGAAATCATCAGTGAATCTAAAAACTTGTAACAATGATCTCTATGACTTTTATAGTATACTATCAAAATTTTACTTCAATCGAATATAATTATGATAATCAATTTAGCATGGGATGATTTAGATCGTTAAATAAAAATGAGTGATCAATAGGCCAAACGATGTACGATTATAAGATAATTTTTTTGATAAATAATCTTTGCTATTATTTTAATCATCTATATAGTGGTGATTGTAAAATCTATACTCCGCATATATGAATAATCCACGTTAAGTATATTTTACAAAAGCGTAAGTGTAATTGCTTAAAGACTTTAAAAATGTGTATAAAGAGATGTATGGTTTTATATAGTTTATATATACGTGATTTATTTTTTATGATCACCATTGTAGAAATGATCAAACTATTAGTAAATATCATTTTTCTAAAAAAATTATCTTATAATCACATGCCAATTGATGTTTTAATCACTCATTTTTTATTTAACGGTCTAAATCATTTCGTACTAAATTGACTATCATAATTATATTTGATTAAAATAAAATTATGATAATATGCTACAAATATCATAAAGATTATCGTTGCAAATTTTTGGACCCAATGATGGTTTTTATCTATCAGAACATCAGTGGTCATTTAAGACCATTATAATTAAATTTTGTCGATCTGCATAGCTAGAGTTACTAGATCAAGACAATATTTTGTGATGATGCTTGCAGAAAAAAATATTTTTTTTTTAAAAAAATATTAATTTTTTAAAAATTAAAAAAATATTAATTTACTTTTGGACTAGTTAACAGTGAATAAGCTCACACCCCTCAACCCCATCGCATCGGTCATGAACGGTGCATTTTTATCTTTTTTTTTTAATTTTTAAAATAGTATATATATTTCTTTTTAATTAAAATTTTGGTCGAAGTATTTGCGATGGATTATTAGCGATGAAAATTTTTATCGTAAATGATCATTATTTATGACGTAAAAAAAATTTCATCATAAATAATAGATTATTTATGATAAAAATTATTTATCATAAATAATCAACCTTTTTATTTTTTTATGATTTATTCATGACTAATTATTAGCGATGAAAATTATTTCTTGAAAATAATCAATTATTTACAACAAAAATTTTATTTTGTCGTAAATAAATTTACCAATTATTTTAATTTTTTTGGAGTGCAAATTTTTTTTAAAAAAAAATTGGTGGGAATTATTAGCAATAAAAATTATTTTTTTATCACTAATAATTATTTTAGCAATAAAATTTTCATCGCTAAAATCCTTTAAATATCTCGCCACTCCTGCAAAATCCACTCTCACGGACCGATCGAAACCCTCTCCTCTCCTCTCTCTCCCCCCTTCTGGGCTTCCATCGATAGGCGACTGCATTTTTTGCTGCCACTTTGTCGCCACCATTGTCGACGCTATTACTGCTACCACTATGCTTGAACCAAAGATAACTTTCCAGTCGGTCGATTAGATTTTTTTTAATTTATTCTTTCAATCATCTTAGGGACCATGTGTGTTGCCGTGTGGTGGTCGGTGGTGGATGGTGGGACACAAAGGATGGGTGTCGGCTGCAGGTTGTGCATGGTGGTTGATGGGCCTGATGGAGGCCACTGGTGGTAGGAGGCGGAGGGCTGGCGCCGCAGGGGTGGGGGCCGTGGGAGGTGGGGCACCAAGGGACGGTGACGATGGGATGGATGGTGTAAGGCGGAGGGGCACCGCATGTAGGAGGTGGGAGGCCATGAGGATTAGGAGGCAGAAGGGCATCGTAGGGGGTAGGGGCCGTGGGGGGTAGGGCGTGGGGCATGGAGGGTGGCAGTGACGGGTCAAGTGGGGGGCTGTGAGTGGTGGGCGGCGGAGGGGCATCATAGAGGATGGGGGGCCACGACGAGTGGGGGGTGAAAGGCTCGTAGGAGGTTGGGTTAGTCCTTAGTCATTTTTTAAATTTTAATAAAAATAAAAATAAAATAATAATAATAATAATAATAATAGTAATAATAGTAGTAGTATATAATAGTAGTAGTAATAATAATAATTTAATTGATAAATAATTTAAATAATAATAATAATTTAATAATAATAAAATAATAATAATAGTAGTAGTAGTAATAGTAATAATAATAGTAATAGGAATAATAATAATAGTAAAAGTAGTAGTATTATAATAATTTTAATAATAATAATAGTAATAGTAATAATAATGATAGTAAAAGTAGTAATAGTAATAATAATAATAGTAATAATAATAATAGTAAAAGTAGTAATAGTAATAATAATAGTAATAATGATAACAATGTAATTGATAAATAAATTTTAAGATAAATTGATAAAATATTTAAAAGTAAGATATTTTTTAAATTAAAATAGTTAGATTTTTAATTATATTTTTATACTTCTACTTGTTATAGTTTAATCTTTTTATTTGTTTAGTCCCTGTATTTTATTATGATTATAATTTAATATTTTAATTTGCATTAACTAAAGGTTTTAATTTTAATGCATATAAACTATTCAGTCTGGGATTCGAATTGAGTTACAATCAGGAATATGAGTCAGGATCCTGTCCGAGATTTGGATCATGATCCGGATCGGATCTCGATCTAGGATCGTGTTCGAGATTCGATTTGGGATTCGAATCATGATCCGAATTGGATCTCGATCAGGATCCAGATCATAATTCGGGTCGAATCTCGATCTAGGATCTTATCTGGGATCCGATTCGAAATTCAATTCATGATCTAGGTCTGATCTCAGTCGAGATCCAGATCATGATCTAAGTCGGATCTCGATCGGAATCTGGTCCAGGATCTGGTCTAGAATCCTATTTGGTAATGATTTAATGCATGCATTAATATAACCTTAGACTCCTATTCAAGAGTCGATCCCAAGGTCCCCAAAATAGATTCTATGAATGGCTCTTGGATGCCCCAATTTGGGCAGTTCAAAAATACATCAATATTTTATTATTGTCATGGTGTTTTATGTTCTATTATAAGAAATTTTATCATAGTTATCTCATTTGTTCTCCGGGTATATATTAGATGTGGTTAAAATATGATCCATATATATCGTATACTTGGAGAACCGTAGGAAGATGCTATCAGATTTTTTTTGAATATGGAACAAAGAATAAAGCTGTGGCAACAATAAACAAAGAAAGAGATCTTCATCAATCAAAGTAAGTACACAAGAGAACTACTAAAGAAATTTGGAATGGAGAGCTCCAAAGCTATTGGTTCCCCCATGAGCCTATTATGTAAGCTTGACAAGGATGAAGGAGATAAAAGTATTGATTCAAAACTTTATAGAGGCATGATTGATTCTTTATTGTATCTTACTACTAGTAGGCCAGATATCATATTTAGTATTTGCTTATGTGCTCATTTTCAATCTAATCTAAAAGAATCACATTTAAATACTATTAAAAAAATACTTAAATACCTAAAAGAAATTCAAACCTTAGGATTATGGTATTCTAAGAATTCATCAATTGACCTAATAGGATATTCAGATGCAAACTTTACTGGATGTAGATTAGATAGAAAAAGTACTAGTGTAACTTGCCAATTCTTAGGAGTTAACTTAACTCTTAGTTTAGTAAGAAGCAAAATTCGGTAGCATTATGATAATATTAGTTGCTGTGCATAAATCTTGTGGATTAAGCAACAACTTGAGGACTTTGGCATCAAACTTAACAATACTTCCATAAGATGTGATAATACTAATGCCATTAATTTAACTAAAAATTCAATTCAACACTCTAGGTCTAAACACATTAAAATAAGATACCAGTTCATAAGAGAACATGTTCAAAATAATGATATAATTTTTAATTATGTTAGCATTAAAAAATAATTGACTGATATCTTCACTAAGGCCTTAAGTGAAGATAGATTTTGTGAAATTAGAAGAGAACTAGGAATTCTTGATCCATTAACTTAAGTATCTTCTTGATTCCAAGTTTATTTGGTCAAAATTACTTTGAACCAAATTTTGAGCTTTGTTGGGGATAAACCCCACTCCCGCTGAAGTTCGATCCGGTGCTTTGCCTAATGCAGCTGGTAATCATGGAAAAGCTTCAATCGAAAATTCTCTCCCCAGCAGTCGGACTCATTCAGTGGCTGAACTACCTCAGCGGCTAAACCTAACTAAACTTCTCAATGGCCGAGCCCCAGCCAAACCCCTTCAGTCGGTCGAACTTCTCAGCGGTCGAGCCCCAATCGAACTCCCTCCAAACTTCCTCCGAACTCCTCCTTCAGTCGAACTCCTGCGGAAGCCAAACTCCTTCCTGATCTCTCCTTCAGTCAGGCTCCTATGGAAGCCGAACTCTCTCTAAACTCCTCTTTCAGTCGGACTCCATGGAAGCCAAATTTCTTTCTGATTCCTTCTTCAGTTGGACTCCTACGGGAGCCAAACTTCCTCCGAACTTCTCCTTCAGTTAGACTCCTATGGGAGTCGAACTTCTTCCTGATTCCTTCTTCAGTCAGGCTCCTACGGGAGCCGAACTTCCTCCAGCTCCTCCTTCAGTCGGACCCCTATGGGAGCCAAACTTCTTCCCGGTTCCTCCTTCAGTTGGACTCCTATGGGAGCCGAACTTCCTCCGAACTCCTTCGATCGAACTCCTATGGAAGTCCGAACTTCTCTAAGATTGATGTACGTCAGAGCTCTTCACCCCTCTATGCGGTCTCAAGCGGCTCGGTATCGGATGGCTACGGTCGTTACTATCAGTCCACCGTAGGCAACAGCGATCTGCTATCTAGCGACGATGGCTGTCACCATCAATCTGCTGTTGGCGGTGCTATAGACGGTGCCTCCCTCCATGACTGACTCCGTCAGACCTCGAGCGGTCCGCTACCAGGTAGCTAAAACTGTCACCATTAACCACTTACAAGCTCTGCCTATAAAAAGGAATCCTCCAGATACATTTTCTCTAAGCTCTTCTCTCCCACTCAAGAATTCCGCTAGACTCTTTTCTGAGCACTCTATTTTTGTTGCTCAAAAGAACTAACTTGATCGTTGGAGGATCCTGCCAGAGCCACCACCACCGACTTCGGATGGAACTTTATTTTGCAGATCATCGATGGCAATCTCATCTTCCTCGACTCTAGATCAATCCAACATCAACCAGATTCTGCATCAACAGAATTGGCACTAGAGGAATGGCCCTCTATTCTTGAGATTTTTTTATTCTTAAAGGAGTGCTCAACAACGATCTTTCCCCTACCTCTTTAGAGGTCTCTCTTCTTCCTCTCTAGAGTTCTTCCCCGAGAAAAAATACCTTCCAGGAGGACTTCAACCTGACGATCAATGGCCTCTACAGTCGGATCCCGTCCAGGCCTGTCCGCCCCCGCTTCAGCCCCGACAACTCAAGCTTCACCTATAGCCATTGTGGACGTGGAGCAATTCAATCTACTGGTCCAATAGGTCTAAGGTTTCATGAAGGCGATGCAGGTCATACATCGACATACCTCAATATCAGTTCGACCAGAGCAGGCTTCTCCGAAGTCCCTTGGTTCGGTCCAGAAATGGCTGACCTAGACGGTCCGACCTCTGATCTTCGAAAAGAGAAAGCAGAGGATGGAGGGCCCCTGCTCGGACCATGACTCGACCTAAAGGAAAGCTTCCTGCCTGTTCCACCAGAAAACCCTAGAGATCAATGATCATGAAAATCTTCTAGATCAAAAGCTCCTAAAAATGAGCCGACGAATCGAAGAGCTCCACCACACCCCCTCCTCGCACGATAATGATATTTGCACTAATCCTTTTTTTTCTCAAGAGATCATGCAGAAACCCATCCTGCCGAACTTTAAGCTTCCGTAATTTGAGAGTTATGACAGGACCACAAATCCGATCGACCACTTGAAGGTCTTTCGGATAATGATGTTGCTCCACGATGCGTTAGACGCTATTTTATGCTGGGCTTTTTCGTCCACCCTCAAGGAAGCTACCAAGAACTGGTACTCGGTACTTAAGCTAGGTACCATTTTTTTTTATCAGATGAGCCATCAGTTCGTGGCTCACTTTGTCAGCAGCCGACATCCACGTCGAGGTTTGGATTTTCTGATGACCATCAAGCAAAAGAAAGGAAAATCCATTCGGGCTTATGTCACCCAGTTTAATGCTGCTGTATTGAAGGTCCGGATTCTAGATCAATCCATTGCCATGGTCGCACTTAAGGGTGGCCTTCAGAAGAATAATTTACTGTTCTTCCTAGAAAAGAAGTATCCCAAAAATTTCATCGATATATTGGCTCAGACTGAAGGTTACGCCTGAGCTGAAGAGGCCTTTTAGGCCAAGGACGATGAAGCCTTTGGTAAGAGGTGAATCGACGAGCTGGACAGGCCCACCAAGAAAGAAAAACTGAGTGAACCTTGGTAGTGCTTCCGAACTCCCTCTGAGTGCAAGCGAGTTTGAACTCCTCCCCAGGCTCGAAGGCAGGGAAGCTCGGATAGAAGGGCACGACGATGTTCTCTCCAACGATGATTTTACAACTATGCCTTCCTCAACACTCCAAAAACCCAAGTGCTAATGAAAATCAAGAAGCAACTGTCGAGGCCAGAGAGGATGCGCTCTCACCCTAGCAAACGCAATCCTAACAAGTTCTGTCTTTATCATCGTGACCACGGTCACGACATTGAGGAGTGTATCCAACTCTAGGATGAGATCGAGGAGCTCATTAGGTGAAGCAGACTAGGTCGATTCCTATGGTGACAGTCTGAAGGGCAGGAAGATTGGCCGAGGGCATTGCCACAGCCTGAGCCACCAAGGGGGAAGGATCACCAAGGAGATTAGCTACCTCTCGACATCATCAACACGATCTTGAAGGGACTTCAGCAAGAAGAGACCAACGGATCCGAGGGATCAGTAAAGAGATGGAGGATTGAAGAACCCATAATCTTTACTGAGGTAGACGCTCAGGGGGTCCAATTCTCCCACAATGATGTGGTTATAATCTCTTTAACTATTATCGATTATGATGTATGCCTCATTTTAGTAAATAATGGAAGCTTGGCCGACGTATTGTTTTATGATGCCTTCTCAAAAATGTTCTTATTCAATAACCGCTTGGAGCCTATGAACTCTCCATTGATAGGCTTCACTGATGATGCCGTACTAGTTAAGGGCATAATAACTTTGGCTGTGACTATGGGGCAATGCCCGAAACTGGCTAAGCCACAGATCGATTTTTTAGTCGTAAGGACTCTGTCCGTCTATAATGCTATTCTCGATCGACCTAGACTAAATGCACTTCGGATAGTAGTATCAACTTATTATTTGAAGATGAAGTTTTCGATAAGTCACGAAATCGAAGAGATCATGGGAGATCAAGCTCTGGCAAGGCACTGCTACTCAATCGTCCTGCATAAGAAAGAATAGTCTGACCCTTATCCTATTGACGGGCTAGATGTCCACGATGACCTCACCGAGGAGTGGGGCGAGCCAATGGAAGACCTCATCTTTGTACCCTTAAAAGATGGGAATGCGGAGCACGTGGTGCAGATCGACTTCAATTTAGAAAATGAGGTTCGGGAGCAACTCGTTACCTTCCTTAGAAAGAATGCTGACATCTTCGCCTAGCCCCAGTAGATATGTCAGAAATTGACACCGAGGTCATGGAACATCGGTTGGCTATTGATCCAAAGCATCGATCGATAAAAAAGAAGATGCACAACCATGCCCCGAAGAGGCAGAAAGCAATCATCGAAGAAGTTGGCAAGCTCCTCAAAGCTGGATTCATCTGAAAAGTTAACTATCCGATCTGGATCTCAAACGTGGTCTTCGTCAAAAAGGCAAACAACAAGTGGAGGATGTGTATAGACTTCAAAAAGCTGAAAAAGGCCTATCCAAAAGATAGCTATCCTCTACCTAGGATCGATAAATTGGTGGACGCGACCTCAGGCTACGAGCTCCTCATTTTCATGGATGCCTTCTTTGGTTATAACCAGATACGGATGGCGTTGGAGAACGAGGAGAAAATGGCTTTCATTACTGACCGTGGTCTTTATTGTTACAGAGTTATGCCTTTTGGACTAAAAAATGCAGGGGCAATGTACCAGTGCCTGATCAATAAGATCTTCAAGGAGCAGATCGACTGCAACATGAAGATGTACATAGATGATATGCTCGTCAAAAGTCAAGCTTCTACAGACCACCTTACCGATCTTGAAGAGACCTTCAACGCACTCAAGAAGCACAAGATGAAGCTCAACCCAACCAAGTGCGTCTTTGGTGTGACCTCTGAAAAGTTTCTAGGGTTTATAGTGTCGAGACATAGGATTGAAGCAAATTCCAAAAAAATTCGAGCCATTCGAGAGATGGCTGCTCCAAAAATAATCAAAGAAATTCAGCGCCTGACTTAAAAAGTGGTGTCCCTAAATCACTTCATCTCAAGATCGGTCGAGCAATGCATGTCCTTCTTCCAAGTTCTCAGGCAACTAAAGAACTTCTGCCAGACGGCAGAATGCCAGCGGACATTTGAGGAGCTTAAAAACTACCTCGACTCACCCCTACTGTTGGCAAAGCCCAAACTCAAAGAGAAATTATTTCTGTACCTAGTAGTCTCTCCGACGGTCCTAGCGACAGTCCTGGTCAAGAAAGAAGCAAAGATGCAATGATCGATCTACTATGTAAGTTGGATTATGAGGGACGCAGAGATCAGATATTCTAGGCTAGAAAAATTGACTTACTCTCTTCTAATTGCTGTCAGAAGACTCCGATCTTATATTCAGGAGCACACTATAATGGTTCTCACGGACCAACCAATAAAAGCAGTCCTACATCGAACAAACGTTTTTGAAAGAATCACAAAATGGACGATCGAGCTCATAGAATTTGACATCAACTATTGACCCCGACCATCGATCAAAGCTTAGATATTGATTGATTTTGTGGTAGAATGTGCCATTCCAGCTGAAGTTAAGCTCGAACAGAATGAGACCGGCACTCTACCGTCGCAGACGAGCCTCCTTGAGAAGAGTGCTGACCTTTCTGAAGGCTTTTGGGTTCTATATATGGATGGTTTGTCCAACTCCACTAGAGCAGGTGCGAGGTTAGTCTTAGTCAGTTTCGAGGGAGTCATCGTCGAGTACGCACTGCAGTTTGAATTTTCTACGACTAATAATGGGGCTGAGTATGAAGCACTGATCGCTAGGTTAAAAATAGCAAGAGAATTAAAAGTAGAATGGCTTCAAGTCTACAGTAATTTTCAATTAGTGGTCGGCCAAGTTAGTGGCAGCAATGAAGCTCGGAAGAAAAATATTATGAAATACCTTGAGAAAGTAAAAGACTTGACTCTAGCCTTCAGATGTTTCGACATTCGATAGATTTCGAGAGCAAAAAATATAAGAGCCGACCTTCTCTCTAAGTTGGCCACTTTGGCCCCAACCAAACTGTCTAAAGAAGTATTTTTTGAGACTCTAAAGCACCCATGTCCGGTGGAATCATAGGTCATTTTGCAAACGAAACTCGAGCCGAGCTAGATCGATCCGTTGGTTGTCTACCTCAAGGAGGGAGTCCTTTCTCGTGACTCGAAAGAAGCTCGAAAACGCAGAAATCAAGCCTTTCGATATGTTTTATACGAGGGTAGTGTTAGATATATGTGCCCTAGAAGCCAGAATTGGCTGACACTTGTAATACACTTCTAGGGGCAAAATTATAATTTTGACTATAATTAATGAAATGGGTTATTTTCTATCACACATGTGTATTTAGTGTCCGTGATACATCCTTTGAGTTAATGGTAATGATAATTCATATTTTCAAGAGTTGAAAATTTAAGACATGAATAATCATTATTAACTCATAAACAGCTTCGACCATAGGATCATCACGAGGATGGTGATTGATCCGGAAGGTTGGTGTACGATCGCTTCTCTTTAGTAGATGAGTCTTGAGTCTACGGTGTGGAGACACCAGAGCGAGAGTACAGGTACTCGTTAGAGAACGAGGGCACTGAGCGTGACCACCTCGAGTAGTCATTAGGAAGTCTACCTTCTCGTCAATGACTGACTCGATGCTGCAGTAGTGTGTCTGATTCTTTGACCTGAGATGCATCGGCAGTTCACCTTAAGGGTGTTATAGTTTGACTACACCATTACTCGGTCTCCTAGCCATATGGAATCCTGAGGTGTATGTTGGCTGTGACATGTTCATTGTAGGAACTGGATTGCATCAAGATGGGATCTATCTACCTCGGTGGTAGAGGAGTAGCCCTATGATGATCATGAGAATCAAGTCCAGAAATTCATGACCATGGTAGAGTGAAATAATAGAAAGAGTTTTTATTTAGATTTTCATATTGGACTCGAATCGAATGATTACATCATATGACAGAGACTAGGGTTTGACGAGTTCACCTTAACCCTAATCTGATCGGGGCTCAAGATAGAAGAACTGAATCACACAGGTAGCTGCACCAAGAGGTTCGCATTCAGCTCTGATGGGTTGCCACCATATACTGCTAGGTGTCACTGGTGGATTTTGGGAGCAATTAGAATGATTTAGATGATCGATCATTCTAGCTGTTCGAATCAGAAGAGTTCTGATCCATCGAAAGGAGTTTCGATGATGTCTATGATAGAGATTATGACATATCCCATTACCATACAGAACTGAACCTAATTGGGTCACACAAACAAGGGTTTGAATCTGGTGATCATCAATTGAACTGATCTAGTTCAATTGATCTGAATGAGATTCAATTAGGTTCAAGGAAATCGTGCTAGCACTCGATTGAACCTAACGTTCTTCTTTTACTATCATAAATAAGTTGTCCTGTCTGAGCCAAAAGAGTTTGTGCTCAATCAGAGGCCTTCATATGGTCTGATTGGAGGTTGTCCAAGTCAGAATAGGTTGTCTTATTTGTAAGACATTACCTGCCATTTTTGGTCACCTGCCATTTCTTGTTCTTTGACTTTGGTCAAAAGTCTATCTTTGACTGGTCAAATATTGACCATTGACCCTTTGACTTTTGACCACATGTCATGCACCTATTGGAGAGCTGGTGGGGGCCTGTCCCCCTGCCAGAACCTGGCAAGGAGAAGGGCGCACGCCAAGGGTGGCGTGAGCCCAAGTAGGAGGCGCCTAGGAGTCCTTGTTGGACAAGGACTCCACCTCCCTTTTGGATTCCAATCAGAGTTCTACTAAGAATCTAGTTTGACTGGTCTTAGGCACCCTCTAAGGAGGAATCCAGGGGTCTCTATTCCAACCAATCAGATTTAGATCTGATTTCACAAAGGGTTGTGATTGGTTGAGAGGAAGAGGAGTTGGATCACAAGAGGTCTATAAATAAGACCCTGCGCCCAACCCTGAAGTGAATGCAATTAGACACGCCCCAAGGCTGCCTCTCCCCTCCTTCTCCATGCCATAATCTCTTCTCTCCTTGCTCTCCATGTCCAAAAAGAGTTTTGGACTTAGGTTGGTGTAATTCAGATCAAGGAAAGACGATCAAAAGCAAGAAGGCTACGCTGCTGCAAAAGGACGACTGCAGATCTTCAAAAGAATTTTGAAGATCCTCCAAATCAGATCCAGATCTGATTTTTGGAGGTGTGATAGAGAAGAAGAGGATCTCCAGATCCAACCCAAGTGGATACCGGTAGAGGCCAAGCACTTGCGTGGCTTAGATCCAGAACCTTCCATTGCAATCAGGATCATCTATAGGGTAATAGGATTACCCAAATCAGGTAAATTAAATTTGATTTAATTTATCTTATTTTATTTTATTTATTAAAATAATAAGAATCAGATCTGAAATATATCAAGATCTGATTGAGATTAAGAGAAAATTTTTGAAATATATCTCTTGATCTGATCAGATCTGGACGAACCTGGACCAAGAAATCAGGATTTCCCTTCAGGTAGATTGTACAAGAGGTCATTTTCGCTACCGTTGCTGAGATATCTCCGATCTTTAGAGGCCGACCTCATGTTATGAGAAGTGCATGAGGGCATTTATGGAAGCCACGTAGGAGCCAGATCTCTATCATAAAAACTACTTTGGTAAGGATGCTATTGGCCGATCTTATACCATGATTTCATGGAGTATGTCAAGAAATGCGACCACTGTCAAAAGAATGCAAACGTGCAAAGACAGTCGGCCTCCAAGCTTACTCCGCTAAGTGCACCTTGGTCGTTCGTGCAGTGGAAAATGAACATACTCGATCCTTTTTCGACGGCATCTGGGCAGTCAAAGTTTCTCTTGGTCGCGATCGACTACTTCACCAAATGAGTCGAAGCTGAACCACTAGCAAAAATTATCGAGGTTAAGGTACAAAACTTTGTTTGGAAGTCAATAGTCTATCGATTTGGTCTGCTCCAAACCCTCATAACAGATAACGGATGATAGTTCATTGGGATGAGGTTCATCGAGTTCTGTGAAGATCTGAATATCTTCCACCACTTCACATCGGTAGCTCCCCCACAGGCAAATGGGAAAGTTGAAGTGACCAGTCGAACTCTATTACAAGGCATCAAGACAAGGCTTGATAGAGCAAAGGGGACCTGGGTGGATGAACTCTACCCCATCTTCTGAGCATATCGAACTATTCAAAGGCTGTCAACTGAAAAAACGCCATTTGCCTTGGCCTTTAGTACGGAGGTAGTCATCCCGATTGAACTTAAGCTTCCATCAGCACGGGTCGTGGCCTTCAACGAGCAGCACAACCCACAGGACCTTAGAGTCAATCTCGATCTACTGAAAAAAAAAAAGAAGAAAGCCCAGATTTGGATGGCGGCCTATAGATGAAAGGTGATCCGGTACTATAACTCCAAAGTTCAAAGTAAGACATTCAGAGTAGAGGACCTAGTACTTCGACGAGTCACCGTCTCTCAACCTCAGAGCCAGAAAAAGCTTACCCCAAATTGGAAAGGCCCGTATGAAGTGGTGGAGGTCGTCCGGCCCAAAACTTATCGCCTCAAGGAGCTCGGAGGAATAATGCTTCTACGATCTTGAAACTCAGAAAATCTGAGAATGTACTACCAGTAGTCTTTTTTCAATAAAACTCCTCCATTTTAACATTATTGTTTCTCGATGCAAAAACTACTTGATGACAAGGAAGAGGCAATCAATAGTGGCCCTATTAGGAATAGGAGGAGAACCTCATCCTAATGTGAGCAAAATTGAAGGCCTTGTTCATGTTAGATGAGATGGAGGGAGAGGTCCTAACAATGGCTCTTACGTACCCCCACAGCCCGTTAGGAATAGGAGAAGAACCTCATCCTAACGTAAGCAAAGTCGAAGGCCTCATTCATTTTAGACGAGATGGGAGGAGAGAACCTGACAATAACCCTTATGTACCCCCATAGTCCATTAGGAACAGGAGGAGAACCTCATCCTAACTTGAGCAAAGTTGAGGGCCTCGTTCATTTTAGATGAGATGGGGGCAGAGATCCTGACAATAGCTCTTATGTGCCCCCATAGTCCATTAGGAACAGAAGGAGAACCTTATCCTAACATAAGCAAAGTCGAAGGCCTCATTCATTTTAGATGAGATGGAGAGAGAGGCCCTGACAATGATCCTTATATGCCCCCATAGTCCGTTAGGAACAGGAGGAGAACCTCATCCTAACTTGAGCAAAGTTGAAGACCTCGATTATTTTAGATGGGATGAGAGAAAAGATCCCGAAGATAGTCCCATTGTGCTCGATAACAACAGGAGACAAGATCTCCTTCGAGCTTCAACTACGCCTTCAATCTCGACTGGAGACAAGATTTTCCTTGAGCTCCAACTACAACTTCAACCTCAGCTGGAGATAAAATCTCTCCCAAGCTTCAACTACATCTTCAACCTCGGTTGGAGACAAGATCTCCCTCAAGCTCCAACTACAACTTCAACCTCGGCTGGAGACAAGATCTCCCCCGAGCTTCAACTACACCTTCAACCTCGACTGGAGACAAGGTGCAGAGCCCTAAAAAGAATTTCGACAGTCATCCTTTTCGTACTTTCTTTCTTTGAGTTTCGAACTTGAAAGTGGAAAGATTATTATTGGAGATAAACCCCACTCCTATCAAAGTTCGGCCCGATGCTGAGCCTAATATGGTTGGTAATCGTGGAAAAGCTTTAATTGAGAATTCTCTCTCCAGCAGTCGAACTCATTCAGTGGTCAAACTATTCCAGCGGCCAAATCCAACTAAACTTCTCAGTAGTCGAGTCCTAGCCAAATCCCTTCAGCCGATCGAACTTCTCAGCAGTTGAGCCCCAACCGAACTCCCTCCGAACTTCTTTCGAACTCTTCCTTCAATCGGACTCCTATGGGAGCCGAACTTCTTCCTGATCCCTCTTTTAGTCGGGCTCCTACGAGAGCCGAACTCTCTTCGAACTCCTCCCTCAGTCGGACTCCATAGGAGCTAAATTTCTTCATGATTTCTTCTTCAATCGAACTCCTACGGAAGCCAAACTTTCTCCGAATTTTTTCTTTAGTCGGACTCCTACGGGAGTCAAACTCCTTTCTGATCCCTTCTTTAGTCGAGCTCCTATAGGAGCCGAACTTCCTCCGAACTTTTCTTTCAGTCGGACCCCTACGAAAGTTGAACTCCTTCCTGATTCCTCCTTCAATCGGGCTCCTATGGGAGCCAAACTTCCTCCGAACTTCTTTGAGATTGATGTACATCAGAGCTCTTCATCCCTTCGTGCGGCCTCGAGCGGCTCGATATTGGATGGCTGCGACCATCACTATTAGTCCACCGTAGGCGACAGTGATCTGCTATCTGACGGCGATGGTTGTCACCATCAATCTACTATAGGCAATGCTACAAGCGGTGCCTTCCTTCATGACTGACTCCATCAGACCTCAAGCGACCCGCTACCAGCCAACTACAACTGTCACCATCAATTCACTACAAGCT
The DNA here is from genome assembly GCA_006176705.1 of Cocos nucifera. Classification (NCBI taxonomy): domain Eukaryota; kingdom Viridiplantae; phylum Streptophyta; class Magnoliopsida; order Arecales; family Arecaceae; genus Cocos; species Cocos nucifera. The sequence goes on from QRFJ01000317.1 coordinate 700,690, forward strand.
TCGTCTATAAAAAGAGACCCTCCAGATATATTTTCTCTAAGATCTTCTCTTCCACTCAAGAATCCTGTTGAACTCTTTTCTGAGCACTCTATTTCTATTGCTCAGAAGAACTAACTTGATCATCGGAGGGTCCTGTCGGAGCCACCACCATCGACTCCAAACGAAACTTTATTTTGCAGATCACCGATGGCGACCTCATCTTTCTCGACTCCAGACCAATCTGGCGTCAACCAGATTCTACATCAACAAGCTTAATTCTCATTTTTCTATTCTTAAAAGCTCAAATTTATCCCTCATATGATCAATCTCTTAAATAGATTCCTCTCCTTTAAGCTCCAAATTTTTCTAAAATTTTTTCATCATTTTATGAAATTTTTCTAGCCATGTGCTGACCCTAGGGTTGACCCCAGGACATTCTGATCATTTTTTTCAGTTAAACCCATTGGGCCTTTTATTTGAAAATTTTCAGCCGAATAGGCCAACCCTTCTTCGTCTTCTTCCCCTGCTCACCGTTCAACCATACCTAAAACCCTCTCATTCTCCATCCCCTCAACAGCAAAACTCCCTCAAAATCTCACTTCCCACCAAGTTCTCCTCCCTAAATCACATCTAAGAAAGCCAAAGCCCTCTCCATTTCTCTCTTTTTCAGGCGAATTTAAAGCCTCAAGCAAGCCCTAACTCCAAAACCCTCTTCTTCCATCCATCAGCCTCTCCCTTTCAAACCCTCCCTCTCCATCTCAAAATCTCTTCCATTCCACCTCTCTTTGAATCTCTTGAGTAAGATTCAAGCTTCCCCTGCTCGGAATGGCTCCCAAAATAAAATTGCCGCAAAGAAGAAAGTTAGTTCGCGGTTTGGAGGAAGAAGAACGAAGGAAAAGGGCTGCTCCAGCATCTCCACCAGCTCCAACTCGTGCTCCAGGCCTTGTTCTTGCTTTGTCTCAATCTCCTCTCACCCCAAGGAAGGTACCCCTCTCTGTCCGTAGAGTTGAACCCAGGAAAAATATAGATTTTAGATTCTTTGAAAAAGAAGGGTTCCGTGTGATTTTAAAAATTAAAAGTCAGGGATGAGAGTTTTATTGTTAGTTGAAGAAAGCCACATATATCAATTTAGTTAGAAAATTTTACCTAGATCTAAGTTATTTCAATGGAACAGTAAGATCATTTGTTAAGGATATTGAGATTGTACTTGATCCAATCCACTTAGGAAAGATTTTACATTTATCTTGTGAGGGATACAAAGAAATGAAACTTGCTCATACGGAAGAGGGACTGAGAGTTATTTTTGGAAGGAAATATGGAGGAAGTCTAAACAAATTAGAAGCTAAAATTCTTTCTATAGAGATGAGACTGTTACACCATATGGTCATCAAGTTATTTGTCCCTAAGAGTAGTAGATACGATCTCTTATCTGGTAGGGATATCTGCATTATATACCACGTGATCACTGAGACCTCCTTGAATCTCCCTGTATTGATGATTGAGGCCATGAGAGAGCCTTGAATAGATCTAAGGCACACTTGCCTTATGGTATGGCCCTCATCTTAGTTTTTAAGAGGTTTGGAGTCTGTTTTGAGGGGAAGGCTGTTGCTAGATTATCACACACTGACACCATCAATCGTCACACTCTACATCGTATGGATTTCTCTAAAAGTGATGATGGTTGGTCGAAGAGTGCAGAGAAGGAGGAGGATAGAGTAGAGGAGGAAGGATCTTCTTCACTACCTCATGAGCAGAGAGCTTCATCGGATATTCAGTTTGTATCAGATCATGAGGTAGATCCTTCTGAGTCAGTGAGGAGAGATTCTACTATACCGTAGTCAGGAAGCAGAGTAGATCCCTTAGTGATCAGACTTGTAGATGATCAGATCTAGTTGATTTTTTAGCAAGTTGCCACTATTTTGTCCTAGCAGTTGCCACCTCAGGATTTGCTCAGAGGGTGACATCTCAGGTTGATCTCCTATCAGACCAGTTGATGGCTCCACATATCTCTATAGTATTTCAGATGCTTGTTGCTATGTCTGCTCATTTTGAAGAGCTAGAGGGTTCAGTATTGAGGTTGACTGAGAGAGTACTGGATCTTCAGAGATAAGTGATGGGATTGGGGATCCCTCAGTCGAGCGAGTTTGTTCCCCCGATTTCTACTTTGTTGATGAAGGGTGACAGTCTTCATCATGCACTGGAGGTTGAAATTCAATCTTAGAGGGATGAGATCAGAGGATTTAGTGAGGATGTCTCTACTGCTATTAGCACTCTCTTGCAGACATTATCGAGAGTAGTAGGATAGCTTGACTCTATCAGACTCATTCTCCTGTCCCAGACTTCATCTTCATTTCCTATCGGACCCTCTAGTCCGGCTGCTCGTGCCCGTACTTCTACTCATGACCGAGGAAGACGTGGTTGAGGATGTGCCCATGGCTTTAATCCTGATACTCCTAATCATATCTCTGACTCTTTTGATTCTGACGCATCTAGCCGTGATATCTATTAGATCTAGTATAGTTAGACTTATATATTTAGGATCTAGCTTATGGCCTTTGTACTTTTTGGCTGATTGACTCATGTGTGGTTGTATTTTTTTTGTTGGCTGATTGACTTATGTATCCATAACTTTTATATGGCCTATGTAGTTTGACTTGACACTTACGTATTGTGACTACTATGACTCTTTTATATTGTGACACTTATGTATCTGATGACTTTTCAATCATATTTTGGATATATATATATATATATGATCTTAGCTCTTATGAATGTTGTTTGGATCTTTTCTTTCGAAAAGTATAAATTGAAGTGTTATGATTTCTATTAAAGTGCTCTATGAGAAATATGTTGTATGTGAGCAAATTGAAATGTCTTATATGATTGCTATAAACCTTCTCTTTATAAACTCTTATTTCAGTAGCAAAACATAAGAAATAAAATGAGAGGGAGCCTTTCTCACTTTCTTTAAAAACTCCTTAAGATTATAATTGATGATGTCAAAAAGAAGGAGTGGAGAAATGGTATCAGATGTAAATTGGGAAGTGCAATAAACAAAAGTAAATTGTCAAAGAAAATTGTAATGAGCTAGCAAAATTGTAAAAGCAAACAATCTTATAAGCAATTTTTTAACTACTCATGATGCATTTTATTCTAATAATTGGCTATAATATTCAAGTTATGTATTTTTGTAAATTTAAAAATTCTTACTCAATGCTTTCTTAATCAATGCTTCATATATATCATATTTTGCTTTTGCTCAAGTATTTTGTCATCATAAAAAAGGAAGAGATTATTGCTCCAAGAATTGATTTTCATGATTACAAAATATTTGAGGAGATTACTAATAATTTTGACTTGAAAAAAAATTTATTATATTTTAAGGACAAAATCATAACTTCACCAAGTTCTGATTCGAAAGCCTTAAGAGTAAGTATAGAAGATTTTTGATATTTTGGAGGCAATCCCATAATTTTTGGATGCATATTTTGGAAGAAAATTAGTTTTAAAGAAAAAGATCGATCCGTAAGTCGACTCCAGCAAAAAAGACTGATTAGCATAGTCTTTTGACCGGCACACCTAAAGGGGATGATCCTAAGGTCGATCCTCGTGCCAGGAGTTGACCCCAGGATTGATCTCTGCTATTCTGCAGGTCAAAAAGATAGAATGGTGGGTTCTCTATTCTGTGCAACAGAGGTCGACCCCTACTAGGATTGTCCCCTATGATGAAAAATCTTCACAACGACTAGTTTTTCAATTCATTTTAGCCACATTTAATATACATTTAAAGCTCTCCAACGGCTACAAATCTGTCTAGAATTCTCTCCAGTACCTATTGAAGATATAAAATGCTCTAAAAGAAGAAAAAATACAAGGATAATCAAGCATTCAATTTAGCCCTAGTAAAAAATTCTCTTCAAGCAAAAGAAGCTTGCATTTTAAGTTCATCTACCTCTCAAGAGCTCATTCAAGTTTTCAATAATCTTGACGGAAATCAAAAAAGCTTCCTTCTTAGTTGTGTAAAATATTCTTAAAGTTTTATTTGCTCATTAAGGGAGCTAAACTTGTATTACTTAGTCATTAACTCTCATACTCTATTTTTGTCTTGATTTTAAGCTTTGAAAGAATTTCAAAACCTAAAAAGGTTGATCTAAACTTTGAATCAGATTGTATTGGATTGGCTTATATCTGAAAAATAAGTTTTCTAGCTTGGGATAGCTAGGGTCAGAGGTACTGATGTTGTATTCTTATTGAAAATGTTTTAGTGGATTTAAATTTTTAAGTAAAAGCTTAGAAAGTGAATGTAGGTGTAAGATTGACATCGAACCACTATAAATCTTGATTGTTTGTGGTGTGCTTATTTGCTCTCTATCTTAATTTTTTTATTTTCTTGCATACTTGCATTTCATTTCTGCACTTTGCTTAAATCACTCACTACATATAACTTGGTTATTATTACTTAATCTTTGTGGTTCTAAATTAGCTTTAAACTTTCAAAAATCCAATTCATCACCCTCTCTTGGATTGCATAGCTGGGCAATAATTTTTTATGCCACTTGTATGTTATTTATTTTTTGGTGAGAAGAAGAAAAATTTTTGTGGATGGTTCAAAATTATAAAGTTTTTTTATGCTTATGCTTCAAATGATCACGATGTGTTGGCAACAATGATAGCAATATCTCTGGCATGAAAAGTCATAACTCCCATGTGATGATGTAGTGCTTACTTTCTATGGTGATGTGTGGTTATCTGAATCGGGATGTTCAAACTACATTGATTGAGTTGGGAGTATTTTTTTGAGAACTATATTACCAAAAGTTGAAGATTAACTTAATCAAAATATTTAAAAAGGATATTGTGCTCATTCTTTGTAAGTTAGAAAAAATCTTTCCATCATCATTTTTTGATGTTATGGTGCACCTGACTATTTATCTTTCAAAAGAAAGCTCTTCTGGCCGACCTGGTACATTATCGGTGGATGTATCCTATTGAAAGATAAAAAAATTATAATCTCTTTAATATATAAGTTGTAAGATGTAAATGTATTAAAACTCTTTAAATTATTTTATATTTATAGATTCTTGTATATCCTAAAAAAGTATGTCCATAATAAGGCACGGCTTGAAGGATCTATAGCGGAAGTATATATAGCTATGGAATGTCTCACATTCTGCTTGATGTATCTTAATAATATCAAAATAAGATTCAATCATACAGATCGTAATGCTGATCATGAGTGCGATGACGATGAATAGATATTCTTTATATTCAAACAAACGGTTTGACTAATGGATGAAAGAATATATGAGTTTATGGACATGAATGAGCTATTCAAAGCACACTTCTATATTCTAAATAATTATAAAAAAATTAAAGATTTAATTGAGTAAGTATTATCTTAGCATAATTTTAGTATTCTAACTAATTTTTTTCATGTTGATGTAAAATTAAAAATAATGACTTATTGCAGTGAGCACAATAGAATATACTATCCAAGAAGAATAATACAAATATTGATGATTGACATAGGATGGAATTTGCAAAATAGTTTAGAGATCATGTAAGTTTCACTAGTATTAGATTATATTTTTATAATTATGTAATTAATTACTTGTAACAATATTATTTTTTTGCTATATTGTAGATGAAATCTAAGTATTTCAATAAAGAAGAATGTGCGACTGATGAGTTATACAATTTAGCATATGATTTCGATCGAAGGGTTAACTACTACACATCATGTATCATTGGAGGAATAAGATTTTATACAAAAGAGCTAGAGATGCAAAGACGGACTTAGAATAGTGGAATTGCTATGATAGGATATGAAGGAGAAGAGTAGATTAAATATCTTGGTTGTATTAATAGATATCATAGAATTGAAGTATGGGTCTAAAAATTTGATATTCTTGTTTCAATGTGAATGGTGAGATATTAGCAATAAGAAGATTGGTATTTATATCGATCCACACTTTACTAATATAAATTTTGCACGAACATGATCTTAGAATGAGCTGTATATATTAGCAACTCAAGCAAAATAAGTAGTATATTTAAAGGATCTAAAATATCGAGGTGATTGGCATATCATACAAAGAATAATACCTAGAGACGTATATGATATACCAACCTAACTAGAGATGGATAATAATTCAGATCTACATGAAGAGAAAGCTTTTTAAGAAGAAGAACAAACATTGATCGAGCACCTTGTTGACGAAGAACTTATGATAGCTCCTTTGAATAGGGCTGATCTATCGTTCAATGAAGTTGAAACTGATTTTATATTTAATCTTGATGATTCAGAGGACGACGATCAGTTCATAAATGATGATGAAATAGAAGATAATACATTAATCAATTATTATGATTCGAAGGAGGATCTGCAAATCGATGAGGATACGGATATTGATAAATAGATTTATATTCTTTGTTAAATCTTCTCTTGCAATAATGGTATGCAATACAAATATATTCTTTTGCATTTATATATTTTTTATTATTATATTTATTTATATGTAAAGTTAATTATATGCATGGTAGGTATGGTGTCAAGAGGGATACGATGATGTTTGACTTCCCAACCTACCCTTGAGCCTTCCTCCATTTTCATTACTGCACCATCGGAGTCACCAGAGGGCCGTGTAAAGGTAGGTCTGACTGAGATGGATTTGAGGAAGACAGGCCCAAGTGATATTTTAATATTTTTTTATATAATAAAATTTAATTTTAATTTACCTATTAGATTTATAGATGGCTATTATACTAATAATTTATTCATTATTTTTTTAGACCATTCTCTTTCGATGGTGAGGTGAGGGCGAGGTCTGTCAAAGAACCTCGCCCTTGAGCGTTGAAGATGCGAGCACGAAGGATAGCATCTCTACATCGAGATTCCATCAGGCTATACCAGGCCTATTAGAAGATAGTGCGAGCCATGGCAGACTGAGCTGGGCATCATTTGCCATAGCTATGCCTCGACAATGCTGTTCGATTGGCATCAGATTGCACAGCCTCAGAGGAAGGTCTTCTATAGCTACTTACAGGTATAATAATATTTATTTAAATATTTAATTAGCACTATATTCTTATAATATTTATTATTCGTAGGCTATTTTGACATTATTAATTTTGAGCATGATCGCATGTGGCAAACTGTAGATGATCATTTATGCTTGCATTTTAAGAAGTACTGGCATCGCATTCATCGCCACTGGTATGCTATAGTGCACGATCAAAGGATGGAGGTAGTGCAATAGCAACAATGTGACAGCATCACTATGGAGGACTAGGCTGTTATATGCCGCACGTACGAGGATTCAACATATCAAGTAACTTTTTTTTATTTTAAATTTAATAATTAAATATAACTTATTTTTAAATTCAGTTACTTAGTAACTAATTTAAATGTTAACTGTGCAGGATTGATATGCCAAAAATATCACAAATCAAGCGAGATAGACAGTCTTGCATTATGGGGGTTCGAGGCTATTCATTCGTCATATGGAGCAGATGGTAAGTAATTTTTATTCATCATATTTTAACTCTTTAATTATTTAAAAATTTTTTATTAATTATTCTCAAATTGTAGAGAGATGTAAAGAGTGGCGAGCATCCTAGTAGGATCGAGATCTACCAGCAGACATATTAGCGACGATCAGGAGGCTAGACGACTGGGAGCCAAGAACTTTATGTAAGTTTTTTTAATTATTTTTTTAATTATTTTTTTATTGATATTTTGATTTTGAATACAAACTTAGAATAGCTATAAATTTAATTTTCAAAATTGTATGATAGACATTAGATTCCAGCCTACCTTAGAGGACTCAACCGTATCCATAAATGATGAGATATGTGATTGGATGCTTGGTACGAGATCCTATTATATTAGGAGGCCAGGGCATGGGATCAGAGCTCCTACATCTTTACGTCTATCCAGGGCTGACATCCATGCTACTTGTAATGTCCAGTTAGCGAAGATACAGAGATAGGCTACTGATGATCGGCAGTGGGCGAAGATACAGAGATAGGCTACTGATGATCGGCAGTGGACTGTTGAGTTGACTGCATGCATCGATGAGTACCAACTATTCTAGATGTAGATGATGGAGCGGATGACATAGATGAAGTAGATGATGGAGCAGTAGCAGGCCAGTCTGAGCTTCTCTGAGCGTCTCCTCCTTCGGCCCATTCTCCTTCTCTAGATACTGTCGATGCTTAACGGTCGGTGGCCTATTTGTGTATATATTTATTTTTATTATGGATATTTTATATTTACAAAAAAATACTTTCTGTAATTATATTTTTATAGAATCAAATGATGAAATTTATTTATGGATGAAATGATGAAATTTATTTATAGATGAAATGATGAAATTTATTTTGAAACTTTTTATTTTAATTTTTATAAATTATAAAAATTAATATTAAAAATATAAATAATATTTTTTATATCATTTTTTTAAAAATTAACTTATGATGGAATTATTTGTGATGGATATGTTTTCATGGTAGATAATTATTATCTGCGATGAAAATAATCCATGGCAAATAATAAATTATTTATGATAGAAATAATCCAGCATAAATAATAAGTTATTTGCAATGAAAATAATCCATCGCAAATAATTATTATTTACAATGAAAATATTTTTCATTATAGATAATTTGTTATTTGCGATGAAATTTTTTCATCGATAAAATTTTATTTACAATGAAATTTTTTTGTCATAAATAATTTCATTGTAGATAATTTAAGAAATAGAAAAAAATTGATGTAAATTTTTTATCATAAAAAATAATTATTAGCTTTTCATTGTTAATTATTATCTACGATCCCATTTTTTATGACGAAGAATTAGCGATAAAATTTTCATCGCTATTAAATATTAGCGATAAAAATTTATTATTTACGATGAAATATTTATATCATAAAAAATAAATTTTGTTACGGTGATTATTGTGAATAGTCAATGCTAGCACTTTCTTAGTTGGGCGTTGTCGGGTTTGGGATCAACTTACTGCCATCACATATAAAAAAGGTAGTAGGCCTGTTTCTATGGACCATCGTATTTGTGAGTTTTGTTCTTGTCTTCGCATAACTGGGTTAGTTGATTTGAGTTATAAAGGTCCTAAGTAAATTGGTGTAATAATCAAATTGGGTGTGCTAGAGTTTGGAAGCATATGGATAGAGCTTTTGCATCTACGTAGATGCATCGCACTCGATATGCATGGGACCATCGTCCAATCTTGGTTTCGCTTCTTAAAGAAATACCTCACGGCCGCTCTCCCTTTATGTTTGAAAAGTTTTGGCTCTCGTGTATGTTTGCTCTGATTTTGATCATTCCGCTCCTCTAATATGCCTTTCATTGCTTCACCATCAAACTAGATATGCAATCAGACAATGGAAGTGGAGCATGGGAACTTATTTCTCCAAGAACGCATGTTAAATAATATAATTGTGAGTTTCAAACACTTGAGGCTCAGTATGGTGGCTTGTCGGATCATGATTACCTTTACTTGTTGGCTTGCCTTCATGCAATTTACATCAGCGAGAACTTTTATGGCGACGGAAATCACATGCCTTGTGGTTAACAAACGGGGATGCAAATACTAAATTCTTTCATCCATCGGGGTCTACCATGCATTCTTAAGCACGTCAAAATAGGATTACTCAACTTCGGTCTGCTCAAGGTGATATTATTGACAACCCATCTAGTATTTATCATGTTTGGTTGATTATTTCAAGGATGGGTGGTCCTTGCAGCCAGATGTCCAAATTTCGAAAGGCTATTTTTAGTCCACCTTTCTTTTTTTTTATATCTTTTTGGAATATTATTGGCTAGGATCTTATTCGGACGGTGCAGTATGCCTTTAATACTACCAGGGTACCTCTCGACTAGAAGCAAATATTTATCATATTAATTTCCAAAACCAATTCACCTCTATCTCCTCAAGATTATCGCCCATCAGTCTTTGTAATATAGCGTATAAGGTCTTGGCTAAGATCCTCGCTACTTATTTAAAGCATGCTCTATCTTCACTTATTTCTTTCGAGCAAGATGCCTTTACTTAGGGGAAAAAAATTACTAATCAAATATTACCGAGTCAAGAACTTTACCATTCTTTGATGCATGATCAAATTAGATATGGAAAATGCTTATGATCGGGTTGTTTGGTCTTTTTTTTATTCAAAATTCTGGTGTAGTTTGGATTCCATCCTTGATTTGTTGCTTTGGTACGTGGATGTGTTGAAGGTTCTCGCTTTGCTTTATTGATCAATAGTTCGCTTGCTAATTGATTTTCTCGGCAATGAGGTCTACGTCAAGATTTTTTTTTTTAATTTTCATATCTATTTATTAATTATTCTGAAGTGCTTTCTTGATTTTTGCACTTCGTGGTCGGTCACCATTTGCTCCGAGGTTATCAATCTCCTAGGAGTAGCGGACCTCATATTTCATATTTCTTTTTTATTGATGATTATTTATTGATGATTTGGATGACTGTGAGTAATGCTCTATATCTTCTTTTTATCCTAAATGCTTTTTGTTCTGGGCAAGCTATAAATGTGAGCAAATCTTAATTAACTTTTAGCCCATCCACTCTACATCCCGTCAAACATAAATTGAGATCCTTGTTTCATTTCTGCGAAGTAGGGGGGGGTTTGGAGGTATTTGGATGTGCCTATTGGTGGAAATGCTCTATGGGCTTCTAATTTTACTTTTCTTATGGACAGAACTAATGGTAAGCTTTCATCTTAGAAATGGAAGATTTTATCCTTAGCTGGGCGGGCTACTCTTGTCCAACATATTTTGACGTCCATCTCTATGTTTTTCATGTCCTCGATTCTTGTTCCTATTTCCATTCTTCGTAGTCTCGAGAAAAAAGTTTCATGCTTTTCTATGGGGACATGACTCCGATGTTCATGGATTCCATCCTTTAGGTTGGTCTATTGTGTGTTCGCTGCAAGCTTAGGGTGGTCTGGGAATTGTTAATCTTCTTGATCACTACCAAGTTATTCTTGGCAAACTTGCGGATTAATTGGTCTCGTGTCCATCTTCTATTTGGGCTCGTATTGTAACTACGAAATATAGATTTCAGGGCACATGGTTCAATTATCACAAACCTCGCTCCTCATCTGTTATTTGGCATAGAATAGATTAATTTAGGATAAATTCCAGTGGATGATAAGGGAAGGCTCCGCGTTAATATACTTAAAAATCTGCGGCTGTCCAACATTCCTTTGAGCCACCAGCCTATCTTCCTTGATGTTCCATCTTGGCCGCCATCATTGCATGTGAGTAATTTAATATCTAAAAATAGGACCTGAAATTTATAAACGGTGGCAGCTCCATTCAGTCCAAATGTGGCTTCTAAAGTAGCTGGCTAGCCTGTGGAATGACCGGATTTGCTAGGCTGCTACAAGGCATTCTACCATCTCTTTGCACGATGTTTCGATCAATTTAAATCATTGATCTACCTCCTCTCCTAATTCAAGTTTTGCCTGGGTGTGGAAACTTAAAGTTCCTATAAGAATTAGATTTTTTTTTGGTAGAAACTTCTTTGGTAGTCTCTACCTCGTAAAGTTTTTTTTTTTTTTTTAATGTTACATGCATCTACGTACGGTTACACGGCTGAATTGCGATTTTTGTACGGACTGCCCGAAGGATCAAAATCATGCTATTGTCGCTTGTCCTTTTGCTGGGAGCTGTTGGCTATTCCTTTGCGATAGGGCCAGCTTGCCCTTTGAGTTTCTCTCAAGGCCTGGGGTAGAGTTTGGACGGCAAGCAGTCGATGCCACCATTGCATGGCTCATTTGGACGGCATGGAACAAAACATGCCTCACCTACTCTAGCACAGCTATTATGGCAATTCTTCTTCCTTACTTCTAATAACTTCTATACAGATAATGTAGCTTCTTATACAGCTCCATCTAGGAACTAGGGTGATCTCTTTTCTAATAATCCTTCCCTTTCTCTACGGTTTCACGGTCACCCCCTTCTGCGGGAGTTTTCAAAATTAATTTTATTGCCATGGTATATGGATCCATAGTAGCTATTCCATTTGTGTTGCGGGATCACAGCGGTAGATTAATAAAAGGGGTAGGTAAATACATTAATGCATGTTCTATACCTCGAGCTGAGCTACTTACTGCATGGTTTGGACTTTGGGAAGCATTCACTCATCTTCATCTATCTCACATGTGGTTAGAAGGAGACTCCTTAACTATTTATAAGCCGGTTCGCTGACATCGCTATTTCTATTACAACTTTTTCCCCTTTTCTTTTAGATATTAAGCGTTGGTTTTCCAATTTTCAGTTCTTAAAGATCTCATATATTTATCATGAAGGCAATCAAGTAGCGGACTTCATTCCCAATTTAGCTCTACAACAACATATTAAGTTCTCTCTGGAGGATACTTTGCCGATAACCTTATCTTACCTTCTACAGGTTGACGTGGCTGCAGTGCAATTCTTATAGATTATAATTCTTACAGGTTTAGATTAGTGTTTTCATGTCCGATATGCTTGCAGGAGTGCTGTTGCTGCTACCTGATATCATTCACTCAGAGCCTGTTTGACTACTTTCATAGCTCTATTTTGCAATTAATCCTGTATTGCTTTACTCTCAAACGGGCTGTGTTGCTGCCAACATCTGCCCAGTTAGGATCATCTAGAGGGTGCTATTGGATCCACAATTACGAAAAATGATTTACCTTGGAGTCATAGATCTACGCACAAAAAGAATAGAAAAGCTTGCTAGATTGGCTCCGATTGAGCCCTCCAATGCCGAAATTAGATAGAACTTTAAAAGAATAGCGATAATGAGAATATAATAGAGAATTATAGTATAAAATGTTATCCTATTTTGGTTGGCCTGATTTTGGTTTTCCTTTATCTCTTTTCATTTTGGCCTTTTCGACTTTCTATGAGCTCGGCTTTCTTGGCCTTCTGATAAGCTAGGCTTTCTTGGCCTTCTGATGAGCTAAGCCTTCTCAGCCTTCTCGTGAGCTTTCTCGACCTTTTGAATGTTCTCGGCATTCTCAACCTTCTTGGCTTTCTTAGCTTAATGAGGTCTGCCTTCTCGATCTTCTGATGAGCTTTCTCAACCTTCTTGGGTTCGACCTTCTGATAAGCTTAGCTTTTTTGGACTTCTAATAATCTACTTTTTGAGGTCAACTTTCTCAACCTTTTCATGACCTACTTTCTAAGGTCAGCTTTCTCGGCCTTCTGATGACTTACTTTCTGAGGTTAGCTTTCTGATGTCCTTAGTCGTTTGATGACTTCAGCCTCAGCCTTATGATATCTTCAGTCTTTTTATGACCTGTCACTACAAGAATTATGACTATTAGCGACGGCTAAATACTATTGCTAATAGTCTATATGCCATCACTAATAGTCCACATGCCGTCACTAATATCATCGTAAAATTCAATCTAAAAAATTCTTGTTGCTAATTATCATTATTAGCGATGGCAAAGAATGCCGTTACTAATAAGAAAAATTAGCGATGACTTTTGCGATGAAAAAAATTCTATTTTAATAATTTTTTATGCTTAAATTAATTTTCTTAAAAACTATTAGCGATGGCACCTACGTAGCTAATGTTGTCGCTAATACTTAATAGTGACAAAAAAATCCATCGCTAATGCCATCTCTAATAATTTTAAAATTTTAAGTTAAATAAAATAAAATATTTTGAGAAATATTAGCTACAGTAAATTCATGGCTAAAGCCATCACTAAAAACTATTAGCGAGCAATATAGCCATTTTTAATGCTATCGCTAATTCTTTTAATTTTTTAATATAAATTACTTGAAGAATTATTAGCGACGGTAGTTCATATCTCAAGCCATCGCTAATATTTATTAGTGACGATGTTCGCTATCGCTAATATCGATGCAAATAATTAAATTATATTTTTTTTAAAAAAATAATAATAATATTTTTTAAAATTTATTTTAATTAATTATAATAAATTATAATTCATAATATCTATTATAATTAAAATTCAAAAATAATCTGATAATCAAAAATTAAAAATTAATTATATTTTATTAAAAATATAAATTATACAAATTTTTTTATAAGGAGTATCAAAAAAATATAATACATCAAAAAATATAATATATCCAAAAAAATCAGGTTCGATCCCCGTCATTGCCTGCCTCCTCCTCCTACTTCTCTCCAGCAACTAGTGGATGAGAGCCGGATATCTCAACATCTTATAATGAAAAAAATAAAATAATATTAGTAAGTTTCGATATGAAAATGTATCTTTCGATATACTACTTTTATTTTCGAATAAATTATTTCTACATATTCGATTTGATGATACGAAGCTATATACATCTCCGGCCTATCGATTGGATGGTTAGATTGAATTTTTAGCCTTTAGATTCTCTTTCTGAACTCAAACCTAAATATACGAAGCTTCTAAATATAAAAATTTAAAATAAGTAAAAAAAATTAATAATATAATTAATTATCTGATGTGATGGCTGGGATAACGAGTCCAGCTAATCACACAGCAATGGATTTTAGAGAAACTTCATAATCGTATCACGGATGGCATCCAAGAGGTCGTGAGGTCGTTGGCTTAGAAGCCTCTGCATGACCTCCTTCATATGCACATCGCTTTAGGTTTGGAACGTCGAGGCCTGTGAGAATGCCAAAAGATATCGAGGTGGTGGAGGATCGAAGCTATGATCGAATCCTATGACTCGGCTTCTACTCACCCCCCAGTGGCGCTGAGCCATCCCTTAAGATCAAGGAAAGGCCGAGAGGCTGGCTCATCGCCATACCTCATAGCCATGTACTCGATAAAATGCATCTACATAGTTCAAAAATATATTAATTTTAATATAAAAAAATTAAATTCTATAACAACTTAATTATTAAATAAAGTTTGAAGTTCTTACCATGATCTATTGTGATGTAGAATCTAAATAGTCACCAGTCCTCCTAGACTGGTATGTGGCCTGCCATAACTGCAGCTAGTTTGGTGGACAATCTAGCTACCATATCTATAATAAGTAAATAATAAAATTAAATTAATTAAAATATGCATATAAGAGTTTTTATAATTCTAGTGAAGAGTTTTGATATTGATTTCTTACCGATCTATCGCCACAACATATGTGCCGACTAAGTTGCCCGTATACCTGATTGGATCTTGTTGGATAGCCCAGTTCTATCGGGTTTTCTGCCACCTACCAAAGTACTTCTTGTTGCTCTATTGGTCACAGAGGATCTGCCATATATCCATCCGCATCTAGTGATCCATGAAGGACCTCCAGTCCGATGGTGACTGAGAACTAGAGTGATGGATGGCGGACTACCTGAGGCTGTAGAGGCTATCTCGGAGCCTTCGTATGGCCACCTCTTCAAAGATTTGACGGCCAGCCTCTTCATCCTGGGGAGTCTCGAATCAGTAATACTCCTGCAAGATAGAAAAAAGTGTGTATTAATATGTAATTAAAATATCAATGTATCAAAATAAATCAAACTAGTTTTGACTTACTAGAAATATTTCTCAAGCTGCATCATGAGCTCTCAACGGCCAACTCGAGAAATCATTCATCGAGCCCACCATCAATCGATGTATGATCTCGGTAATGATATGAGATGTTGAAAGCTCTCTGAATATGCTGCAAAATTAATTTCAAAAAATAAATATTAACTCTAAAATTATAAAATTATAAATATATTAATTGAGCATATAGTACTTATGAGTGACTTTGGATATGGATGATCTACCTATCCTCCGATCTAGTCAGAGGTGCCACGAGGCGAGTGGGTCCTCGACCATGGTGTTGTGTCTGAGAGCCAGTGGCCGCTACTACATGGAACTATGGGGTCACTGGTGACTTCCTATCCTCTAAACCTTAGCACAAAAAATCTAATATAAAAAATATTATATTAGTTAATAAATAATAAAATAATATAAATAAAAATATATAAAGTATTTGAGCTTACCGCCCAGTGTAAGAGGTGCAGAACTATAAAAGCTAGCCGTACGATCGCTCTCTCCTCGAGAGCTTTGTCCTTGACTGGCCTGGCTCCAACATCTAGAAGACATGATATATGCTCTCTAAAAATAAAAATAAATAGATTCATCAAATTAATTAAATAATTATGAATGGCAATGTATGGTTTAAAATCATGCAAGACAAGTAATTAAAATGATCCAAAAATTATATACTTAGCACTACTCATCGGGCTTAATTTTCAGATGTCTAGTATATTTCAGAATCTTCTTCCGATTCTTCCTTTTCTTTCACCTCTTCCTCTTCTTCTTTCTTTTCTTCGTCTTCTTAGGGAGGATCGCCTTTTAAAACAATCTCAGTTGGATCTACCGTCTCATGTTGGCTATTTTCATGTAAGAGTATTTCTGGAGCATCTAGTTTTACATCATCGAAGGATTGATGAACTCCTATTGTCTCATCCTCTTAAAAGCATTCTGATAATTGGGGCTCTTTTTCTTCTTCAAGCACGTAATAAATGGCTTGGACTTAATTTTACATACAGCCCACCAATCTTTTCTTCCTCTTTTTTTTGATAGAAAAAGAGTATAATACACTTGAGCAGTTTATGCAGCTAGTATAAATGGATCATTAACATAAGCTTTTGATTCATGTTTAATCTCAATAAGCTCGTGCCGTAGATCAACCTTCATACCATTGTCGGTATCGAACCATTGGCATTTAAATAGAATGACCCTCCAATGTAGCTCATCTAAAAAACTTCTTCAAGGATTCCATAATAGTCACTCTCCGGCTTATCTTTCTACCAACTGTCTTTTATACACATATCACTGTTCATTGTGCTTTTATAATTTTTATATTATTGGATGTAAAATTTGAAACCATTTATGTTATAGCCACTATAGTATGTTATGTATTTTTTAGACTCGTAACCTAATGGTCTCAACTTTCTTGGTATGGACTCGTTGCCTTGAATGATCAATTGATGGAACCAATATACAAAGTTCTCTGAGCGCTGTGTTGATACTACTTTATCAATTATGCTCAGATCTTCTTCTTTCAGCATCTCATCATATTGCCTAAACATGCATAAAATAAGTATATTAAAATAAGATAAGTATATAGTGATTAAAAAGATGAGATTATGATGGACACTTATAGGACATATGGGTCGACCTCTACGTAGTTTAGCAAAATATGCCTCTGCCTGTCGAAGTTCAGCATTGGAGAAAATTTGGTGAACCTCAAGCCTAAATTCTCGAGTGGGATAGGCAAATATTGAGATCTCCTTTTCTAATCCCTCATTACCACTATCATCATTTCGACCTACTTGAGTCAGCTTGGTTTGCACACTAGGATTAAAGTAGTGTTGGCTAAAATTTGAAATTTCTTCTATTATATAAGTCTTCACAATAGAACCTTCGACTCGGGGCCTTATTTTTTACTTTCTTCTTGAGACTATGCATATATCTTTCAAATTGATATATTCACTTGTATTGCACTGGACCTCCCACCTTAGCTTCATACACCAGATGAATTACGAGATGCTCCATGGAGTCAAAGAAGTTGGGAGGAAATATCTTCTCTAATTTGCATATGGTCTCTACACTGCTAGCCTCAAGACTGGATATATGGTCAGTGGATAGTTCGATAATACAAATATCTCTAAAGAGAAGGCTAAGCTTGGTCAAAGAAATCTATATGGAGTTGAAAAGGAGATCACGCCAAGCCAATGGAAGTAATCGTTGCATGAAAATATGGCAGTCATGGCTCTTTAGCCCATAGAATCTGCAATCTTTAACATTGACGCATTGAGTTAGATTACCTGCATAACCATTTGGGAATTTAAGACTTTTACATCATTGACAAATTCTTCACTTGGCCAATTTTTAGGTGACATCTCAATCAGCTCTAATAGAGGATGCTTGCATATGTTCTTCATATCTGCTCGAGCTTTGGGATTGTCCTTTGTCTTGCTTTTGACATCCATAACAATATAGAAAATATTATCAAATACATTCTTCTCAATATGCATTATGTCAAGGTTATGATAGATTAAATTAATGGACAAGTATGATAATTCCCAGAAGATATTTTGCTTCACCCAGGTATGAGTTCTACCGAACCTTCGAGGCTTCTGCTTGTCAAATTTAAAGCCAAATGGAACTTCATCCAATTAGGATACCCTCTGAAATACTTACATACCATTGAGTCGCTAGAGTGCATGGTCCTTCTCTATCTTATTTCTTTTGAAACTGTCATGCTGCTTTTGAAAAGAATGACACTTAGGAAGGAATTGACGATGACAATCGAACTAGCAGGACTTACGATCATGCTCAAGCTGAAATGATTTTGTATTCTCTATATAATAAGGACATGCTAACTTTTCATGAGTGCTCCATCTTGACAGCATCCCATTAGTAGAAAAATCACTAATGGTCTACATTAATGCAACCTTCATTATAAAATTCTGCTTCTTCGATGCATCAAAAGTACGAATGCCATCGGACCATAATAACTTTAACTCATCAATAAGAAATCTTAGATATACATCAATGTTTTTACCAGGATGTCATGGACCAAGAATAAGTAACGTAAGAAAGATGTTATGTTCTTTCATGTACATCTCAGGTGGCAGATTGTGTGGAGTAATAAAGATTGGCCAACATTAATAAGAGGCCATTGTATGATCGAATGGTATAAAGCCATTGGTAGATAGACCCAGTTGGATATTGCATGATTTCTGAGCAAATAAAAGGTGGTAAGCATTAAATTGCTTCTATGCCTCACTGTCCGATAGATGACATATCATATCAGGATGCTTGCATGGTCCTTCTTTGTGCCATCTCATTTGCCCAGCAGTACTCTTGAATAAATAGAGCCTCTGAAGTCTAGGTGTGAGAGAAAGGTATTGAAGAACCTTGTATGGTATATTCTTCTGATTCCTACCCTCTTATCTCGGCTTAAATCGGCTTGCACCTTGTATGGTATGCCGCATGAGCTCTTCTGTTGGTTATCTTTATAGAAAAGCATGCAACCATTATGGCATGCATCTATTTTCTCATATCCTATGTCCAACCTTTTCACTATTTTTTTTAAAGCATAAAAGGTTTCAACAAGCTTCTCATCCTTTGGTAACATTTTTTTATTATTGCTACCATCCTATCATAACAATTGACCATAATATTAAACTCGGTCTTCAAGTTCAACAATTCTGATATAGCCGATAGTACAGTATATATTTTACATTCCGACTATAATGGTTCATCAGCATCTTTCAGCATACGATAGAAATCATTGCTATCAGCTTTTGGATCATCCTTCATATCTCAGTTAAATTCAGGACCTACCGCATCCATAACCATATCCACCATTCTATCTATGTCCATATCTTGCTCGATTCTAGTTCTTGCAACTTTTTTCTACATCTCTCCATGCAGGTACCAACGCTTATAGTAGGATATAAATCTACTCTTATACAAATGGATAGTAATTACATCTTTATTAAATATTTTTTTATTGCCACATCTGTTATAAGGATAATGAGCCTATCCTTGTTATAAGAGCGCCGCATTACTAAAAATAAAATCACAAAAGTACTTTACACCCTTTCTATATTCAGCAAAAATCTTTCTATCAACTACTCGATAGTTCATCCAACTATGATCTATGGCCAACTATCTAATAATTCTACATATAAATAAATATAAAATAATTATAAAATACTAGTTTATCATTCAAAATGGTTTACATAGTAAATTAATGCATTCTATCATCAACTAATGGTAAGGATAGATCCTATCCCATTTAAGAAATGCATTCATTCTATTGGTCCATTATAGTAATCAAATGATATGCAACAAAGACTAAAAAAATTTTGACAGTATTTTTTCTTAGTTCTCCTATGTAGGGAGAACAAAAAAAAAATTTTGTCTAAAATTTCTTTCGAACCTCCAGCATACTGTTTGATTACTGTAATGATCTAAAGAATTACTTGTATTTTTCAAACTGTTCATAGTGGATAATTAATTAATCAATGTACATAATTTTTTTATCATATAAAAATAAATAAATATATGAATATCTTAGAATATGTACATCAATCAACTGACGGATCTATCATTCCATGCAATGTAAATTTTATTTAAATTAATATATAATTAATGATGTTTGGCATGCGAGAGTGAAATGCCTTTAACGCCAGCTATGACCTGAGGCCCGGGCTATATAAAAATAAATAAATGTACGGATATCTTAGAATATGTACATAAATCAACTGACGGGTCTATCATTCCATACAATACAAATTTTATTCAAATTAATACATAATTAATGATGTCCGACATGCAAGAGTGAAATGCCTTTAACGCCAGCTATGACCTGGGCCCGGGCACGTGGGACATGCCCAAGCCCCATGTTTGCAATACTGACCGACATCTTCTCTTGATTCGAATACTCTAAATGCTGAGATGCAAATCCCATACATCTAATTAATTAATTAATTAATTAGTGATGGCACCAGCTGTTACTAATACCAAAAATTATCAGCCCATGCTAGTGTCATCATTACTGCTGCTACTGCTGCTATTACACTGATGGCTGCTACTTATAGTGGGAGGGAAGGGGCTGCAAGATCGGGGCCGCAGGTTGGGGGCAGCGAGGTAAGGCCCATGCGGTCAAACTGACCAGTAGGACAAAGATGGTAGGCTCCAATATCGCGGACAATAAGGCACCGACGAGGAGGGGACGGTCGTGAGAGAGGCAGGGCTAGGGTGGCATGCTCGAGGCCATGGCATTAAAGGCAACGATGGGGTGGAGGTGGCCGTGGGAGAGGCAGGGATGGGATGGTAGGCTCGAGGCTGCGACAAAGGAGGCATCAGTGGGGTGGGGATGGCCATAGAAGAGGGTGGGATGGGGCGGTGGTGCAGGAGGTGTCGGTGGGGTGGGGATGGCCGCAGGAGAGGTGGGGATGGGGCAAGAGTCAGTGGGTTCGAGGCGGCCGTAGGAGAGGTGTCAGTGGGTTCGAGGCGGCCGTAGGAGAGGTGAGGGCCGGGGTGGTTGGCTTGGGACTGTGGAGCAGGAGACGTCGGTAGGGTCGATGCGGCAGCAGGTGAGGTGAGGCTGAGGCTGCAGGGATGAGGTGGCCTCAAGGGAGGTAGGGCCAGCATGGCGAGGTTGGGCACCACGTAGGAATGTCAGTAGCTCGGGTGAAGAGGGATCGTGGTGGCTGGCTCGAGGCCGTGGCATAGGAGGCGTCGGCGAGGTCGGGTCATCGGGAAGGAGAACACACGTACGGGGAGTGAGAAATGCTAGGAAGAACGCGCGGGGAGTGGAGAAGGTGCAGAGGAATATTTTCGATTGAAAAATTTTTTCCCACCAAAGAAGGCCTAGGGGGTTAAGTGGTGGACTATTACTGGCGGCAAAAATACCGTCGATAATATAGTCGGCAAAATCATAGAAAGTTATTAGTGACGACAAATCCCATCGCTAATAACAAAACATCATCGCTAATAATATTAATTTTTTTTATAATACTAAATTTTAATATTTTTTTGGAAAAATTTTAATAATTATTGATGACACGAAGCCATCGATAATGTCGTCAGAAAAAGTTATTACCGACCATATGGTTATCGCTAATATCGAAACACCGTCGCTAATAATATAAAATTTTCAAAATTATTATCGATTGCAAGATCTCGATCGCTAAAGCCATTGCTAATAATTTTTATTTTAATATTAATTTTTTTCTCTTAGATCATGTTTTGGATGGTTAAAAATTAATATTAGATTTTATTAAATTTTTGAACTTAATTTATTTATAGATCAAGTCCTAATTAATTTAAAATATATTTAATTTAATTTGGCTGGACTTAATTTGAGGCTAATTAGATTTTAATTTTTTAAATAGGATTTGGATTCAATGTTTAATTAAATTAGATTTGACAGAATTTCGAATCGGATTCGAATTTGATTCAAATGAAACCTAAATTAAAAGCTATTTTTTCTAATTGATTTAAATCAAATAAAATTTAATTAGGCTTGACTTAATTTTAGGATAATTTGATTTAAAATCTAATTAGAACTTAGATTCAAAGTCTAATTGAATTAGATTATATGGGATTTTGAATTAAAATTGAATCGAATTTCAATTAGATTCGGATCGAACCTAAATTAAAAATTATTTTTTTCTAATTAATTTTAATCAAATTAAATTTAATTAGGCTTGACTTAATATAAAGGTAATTGGATTATACTATTCAAGTAGGACTTGGATTTTAAAGTCTAATTGAATTAGGATTGATAGATTTTCTAATCGGATTCAAATTAAATCTAAATTAAAAATTATTTTTTTATTAATTTAAATTAACTTTAATTTAATTAATCTTAAGTTAATTTGAAGTCAATAAGATTTTATAATCTACATAGGATTTAGATTCAAAGCCTAATTGAATTAGGTTTGATAGGATTTCGAATTAGATTCGAATCAACTTTGAATTGGATTCGAATGTAATCATAGATTAAGTACTAATTTATTTAAATTAGCTTAAATTTAATTAGATTTGACTTAATTTAAAGATAATTAAATTTTATTATCTAAGTAGAACTTGAATTAAAAGTCTAATTAAATTAAACTTGACAGAATTCTTAATTGAATTTGAATCGGATTCAAATTGGATTCAAATCGAATCTAAATTAAAAATTATTTTTTTAATTATTTAAATAAATTTAAATTTAATTAGGCTTGACCTAATTTGAAAGTAATTAGATTTTACTATCAAAGTAAGACTTAATTTAATTAGGATTGACAGGATTTCAAATTGGATTCGAATTGAATCCAATTGAAAATCATTTTTTGCTAATTAATTTAAATCATATTTAATTTAATTAATTTTAACTTAATTTGAGATTAATTAAATTTTATAATGTAAGTAGGATTTCGATTCAAAGCCTAATTAGATTGGGTTTGACAGTATTTTGAATTGAATTTGAATCGGGTTCAGATCAAGTTCGAATTAGTTTTGGATTATGTTCTAGATTATTAGTGATGGTAAAACTTCCATCGCTAATACTGTCATCAATAACATTTCAAAATAATCTTTTTTTTCGTAAATTGTTATTTTTAAAAATTTATTAGCGATGGAGAGTCTTTCGTCGCTAACATCCAAAATTAGCCATCTTTAATATATATTTTATATTTAAATATTATAGAAATATTCAAAAATTTTTAATAATTTTAGTGGCGGCTTAAGTCGATGCTAATAATATAACTGCCATCGCTTGTAATTCGTTATTAGCAATGATGTTATCTTTGTCACTAATAATTGAAATATGCCATCATAATATTTTTTTTAAAAAAATTGGATTTTTAGAGATGGTAGTTGTCGTCGCTAATATCAAGATTGTCGTTGCTAATAGTATTACCGATGGCTTTTTTTTTTGTCGGTGTTGTGGTTGCAAAAAGTTCTTATTACCGATGAAAGATTTGCCATCACTAATACCATCCCTAATACTTAGAATTCTTGTAGTGTATGAACCTGCAAGAAAAAACAACGATAGTATGATGAATGAAGGCTTGTGAATATATCATAATAAGAGCTTTAAGTTATGGAAATCTCTCCCTCTCAAAGTCTATCCTTTTTTTGGGATCCCTTGACCCTATTTATATAGACATGGAGCAAAGATCCATTATAGCTGGTGGTAGAAACCGAGAGATAAGACATGACTTTTTCATTATGAGCCATCATCTCTTTTTTTTAATTTGAATTTAAATCTACCATAATCATCTTTCCATATCTAGATTCCTCTTAATAGCAAAAATATGACCATCCAGAATTCAAATTTTTATAAAATCGCTGACCACGTGTCAATCAATAATAAGGAGGTTGATTTATATACCATATCATATGCCCCCCACTTCCAAGCTCGAGCTATTTTCTTTGGGTTGGGTAAAGAAAGTAGTCGGATTGTAATTGACTTCTAAGCTTGTATTTTGGAGGCTTAAGTTGGAGCTTTCATTAGATCGATTCTCATCTGATCAACTCAAACCATCCCGAGCCGATGCTCTTGCCTCTCATTAGGTCAGTGTTCTGCCGACCAAATTGAACTATCTCGAGTCAAAACTCATAGTTTTCATTAGATCAGTGCTCCGCCAACCAAGTCGAATCATACTGAGTTAGAGCTCGTACCTCTCATTAGGTCATTGTTCAGCCAACCAAGTCAAATCATCTTGAGGTAGAGCCCGTACCTTTCATTATATTAGTGTTCAGCCAATCAAGTCGAATCATCAGTCGATTATCCTTATAGTTGGGATTTGGAGGTTATAATCGGAGCTAGGATGATCTCAATTGATTTTTCTTAGTCACTTAGATGGATCCAGATCCTTAGTTGATTTTTCACTCTCCTTACTTCTGGTGTCTGGCTCACTAGGTATTTTGCTCAACTCATTTTTAATATGACGAGCAATTCGTAGAGATCTTTCTTAGTTGGTCGAGGTCAGCTTTGGCTAGGTCACTATGAGTTTGTTGTAGCTCGGTCGAATTCAAGATGGATCTTTTTGTTGCTTTTTAGCTTTTGTTTAGAGAAAAGCAGACCCCTATCTGATGCACCAATTTGTTGCTACCAACATCCAGCTCGACTAGGATCATCTGGAGGGTGCTATTGGATCCGCAGTTATAAAATATGATTTGCCTTAGAATTATAGATCTGCATATTAAAAGAATAAAAAAGCTTGCAAGATTGGCTCCGATTGGGCCCTCTGATATCTAAATTAGATCGGGCTTTGGAAGAACGGTAATAATGAGAATATAATAGAGAATTATAGTGTAAAATATTATCCTATTTTGGTTGGCCTGATTTCAGATAGCCTTTATCTCTTTTCACTTTGACCTTGTCGGCCTTTTGATGAGCTTGGCCTTCTCGGCCTTCTGATGAGCTAGACCTTCTCAACCTTCTGATGAGCTATTTTGGCCTTCTCTATCTTTTTAGCCTTCTCGACCTTCTTGGTCTTTTTAGCCTTCTCGGCCTTCTAAACTTTCTCGGCATTCTCGGCCTTCTAATAAGGTCGACCTTCTCGATTTTCTGATGAGCTTTCTCAACCTTCTCGATCTTCTTAGCCTTCTTGGGCTCGGTCTTCTGATGAGTTTGGCTTTCTCGAGCTTCTAACGACCTATTTTCTAAGGTTAACTTTCTCAACCTTCTGATGACATATTTTCTGAGGTTACCTTTCTTTGATGATCTACTTTCTAAGATTAGCTTTCTACTGTCCCCAGCCTTTTAACCTAATTTTTGAGGTCAATTTTTTGGTGTCCTCAGTCTTTTGATGACTTCGGCCTCAGTCTTCTACCTCAGCCTTATGACGTCCTCGGCTTTTTTTTTATGACTTATGGATTTGCAAGAAGAAAAGAAGATAATTTGATGAATGAAGGCTTGTGAACATCTCATCATAAGAGTTTCGAATTGTGAACACCTTTATTAGAGCATGTCCTTTTTGGGATTTTTTGCCCCTGTTTATATAGATGTGGAGCAAGAATTCATTATAGCTGGTGATGGAAATTAAGGAATGAGATATAATTCCCTCATTATAAGCCATCACCTCCATTCTTTATTTAGATTTAAATCTACCATAATCATCCCTCCGTTTCTAGATTTCTCTTAATAGCAAAGATGCAACCATCCATAATTCAAATCTTTACAGAATCGCTAGCTATATGTCAATCAATAATAGAAAAATTGATTTATATACCATATCAAGCTGTATACCTGCATGTGCTTAGATTCCTTTATCACATCCCTTTATATTTCAAATGCCCCTGCTGCGTACATTATCTAAGGCTTATACTCGTGCATTCAGTGATGCTGCTCAGTTTTCTTCACAGAAATTGTTTTGAGTTCATACACAGCTTACTGGGAATTTTTGATTCCTTCTTATTGCAAGCTGTTGAGCTTCTTGTCAGCTGCTTAAACTACCTTCACTTTCTCTCTTCTACACATACAAACATGCCTAAATTGCGCAGGTTCTTTCACGGAGAGAATCGGTCATATTTATCACCGGGTCTGCTCGGCTTGTACTGTAACTTCACGGCGACCTAGGCGAAATGGCAGGTGGTTCAATTATGCCTTGTTACTTTAATCAAAATACACATGGTATCATCCTTTACCCTCAACGGACTCGACCCTAAAGATTGACCATGGCATATCATACTGCTGCTGCCAACTTCATCCCCTTGCAAACCTGCAGTCATCAGAATACTTTTCTCTACATAATGCATATGCTGCATCCTTGGCTTATCTTCATGGTCACACAGCTTTTATCTTTCTTGCATCCATAAACAGGGTTCCTACCTTGCATACCATGTTGCTCTCCAACTTTTCTCCAATCACGGGAAACGTATTCCACTTTTCTCTCTTTTGGCACAGGCGCCTCTTGTGATTAAACCAGACAGCACGCTCTTGGGTTCCGCCATCCGCTACCAAAAAAGAGTTACAGCCTAAAAAACAAAAGACCACATCAACCAACGATTAAGCCAACAACAAGGATCATGATGCCTCCATCCACCATAAAATCATTTCACGATCGCCACTTTGACCCTTTTTTTGGTCGTTGAGAAGTAAATCAATCTGCACAATTTTAATAACCAGTACCATCCGTGGCCATTCAAATCCATTAAAAGTGCGTGTGGTTTCGCAGCCATTGGAGGAACTTCCATAACCACATCCTCAATAGTTGCCCCGAGCCCAGAGCATTCTAAAAAATAGGCATCTTCAGAGAAAAGAAAATGAAAACGTACACACCACCTACCAAAAAAAAATTTCATTCAGGGCATGCCTTCCATGGATCAGATTTAGCATTACTGTAGTTGCAGGAACCAAAAGCAATAAGAATCATCAGCAACTCCAAGTTCACACCACCTGCAAACCAAATCTCGGGCATACCGACCCGTCGCTGAGCCAAACCAGCCAACAGTTAATCAAGGTCAAAGATGTTTGTTATTTAATTGCACGAAGACAAGTTTGTGCACAAGACTTTTGGATAACAGCCAGACTAGGATGGCAATACCGCAACATATAGACTCCAACACCAACACAGACAATAGAAACAAACAGCACTAGAAAATATAGACTCCCAAAGTATCAAAAGTACCAGAAATCCTGATAGATAGCAGTCTGAAACCCATGAATATTAAAAAGCATAAACTGCCGGAGGCATGTAGTTACTCGTCTTCCGTTTCTGACTCAGCACTCTGAAGCCACTCGACAAAAGGCTTCATGTTCTTCAAAACAGGAGAGATCTTTTTGATGCCAGCAAGACCTTCCTTGTACCACCGCACAATGAATTCTTCCTCCAGGATATCGCCATCATAAAGAAACTTTGCAGCTAAAGCCACCTCTTTCACTGCATCAGCACTACATTTCTCACAAAAGGCCTCAACAGCCCGGAGCAGAAGCAACTGGGATCCCTCATCCTGCACGGCAGCAGCAAGGTAGTTTTTCTTCTTGGCCACCTCCTTAGCAAACCCTTTCCCCACACCCTCAAAGAGGGCTTCAAAGAGTGCATTCATTACCTCCTGAGGGGAGCCACTCACCGAACCCAGAAAGGACACGAGCTCACTTGGTGTTGACGCCTTGCTCAGTTTTCCTTTGATCTCTTTAACCAGCCGGTCATGGGTGTTAGATTTCTCCAATGCTTCTACAGCTCCGTTTTTTGTAGCTTCCTCTTTGTTTTCTTTTTTAGGTTTCTTCCCTTCCTTGTCCGTCTCAGTAGTGGAAAGCACAACCATTTCAGCAGTCACAGCATTGAGCTGCTCCTGGATGCGTTGGCGAGCTGCTTCAAGAGATGTGTCAGTCTGCCACTGGACATCATCATTATCTTCTTCAACCACCTCATTATCACCAGACTGGCTGCCTGCTGGTGAAGAATGATCCTCATCAGACCCTGAGGGCTGCTTCTTTCTAGCAGCAGCTTTTGGATTTGCCCCTTCTTTGGATGATACAGCCCCCTTCTTCTTCATCTCTTTCTTCAATTTCCTCCGTTCTTCATCAGCAGCTTCACCTTCCTTGAGCCTCTCTTTCTCTGCCCGCCTCATTGACTTCTTGTCTTTGGATCCTTTTTTCTGCTCCGGTGGGTTCTTCAGAATAAAACTTGTGAGCTTGTCCCTCATGTCCACATCTGATACAAACCCACATGCAGCACATTTGAGGGTGATCATCTGGGACTTGGTGATTACTATTTCAGTTTCAGGATTCCCGCATCCATAGCACTGCACATACTTTAAGATGAAGTTCTCAAGCAGCCCTGCTAGTTTGGCAGTGTCATGAGCCCCATTAACAATTGAAGTACCAGTTTTCACATCAAACTTTGACTGTGCACCAAGCTCACACCCAAAATATTTTGTGGTGTAAGAGGCAGGCCTTGCCAAAGCCTTTGCGATGTCCACATTGTTCACGATGTTGGTCTTGATTCCATTTCCACGACCTTCTATTTTGGTTATCATCTTTGGCATCTTGTACCTGTAGAAGGCATCATCGCTGTTTGAGGCACCAATATTCTGCAAAGCCATCTTTGCCTAAGAAACCAATCGTAGGGACTAGTGACGATGTCAGATGTAGGAAATGCTGGAGGTAAGGACTGATGCAGCAGTGAGTGATGATAAGTGACTTGCTTCTTCACTATGGAACTGAATAGAGGCAAGAGGAAAAGGTTGCTCCCAGCTGCAACCTTGAATCAGTGCAGAATCTGGAAATGGCTCGATATGCATGCAACCAACTCTATCCAAAGAGTGTATGTGCTTTTTTCTGGATGTAGGGCAGTATTCTCCAAGCAACCCAATTAATCCCAAGTAAAATGAGTCCCGTTCAGACATAAAAGATGTCCGGCACTTCACACTCTCCACTTTGACAGGTAAGAAAGGTAAGATGGAACTTCTTTTAAAAGTAAATATATCCTGCAAAACCAGAATAATTAAAAAAATGGTATCCATCAAATAGATTACATAAAGCAAATACTGGAAACAATGGGGATCACATGGCACTATACTAAAAAATATGGAAGATGACAAAGAACATGGAACAAGATGTAAAACAAACTACTCCATGCAGTCACACCATGATACTAAATCAAGCTATTCAGCGTGCAGAAGACCCACATTTATCACCTCTAATTTAGCATCCTGTTAAAAGGGGTACTAGAGAGACATGGTAGTCAAATTTGTGAAGTTAATCCATAAGGCTACTAATGCAATTATTAATGACCAGAATCATTAAGTCAAATATTGCTCAATGACCCAAAACCATTCTCAAAAGTAGGTAAGTAAAACAAAAACATTAACATTACATCTGGAGATTTTAATTTATCATACCATAACCATCTAGCCTTTTCCCAATTATCTGGGGTTGGCTTTATAAATCCTAATCCACCAAGTATTCCTATTTAAAGCCGCTTCTGATGTTACCTAAAATTAGATTTTAATTTCAAATTCACAATTGCATCCTTATTCTAGATTTAATATTTTAATTTTATGAAGTTGAAATTTATAGGAGGTGTTTGATCTTAAAGCAATTTCAAAGCTATGAAGCAATCAGCAATCTTACCCCCACACTTATGGAATCCAGATTTTAAGTGCTTAGAAGATGGCAATCCATAAAGAAATCCAAACAGATGAAGCATTTATGTTAAAGATACATAGCATAATAGCTACTTAAATTCAGACACCAATGAGTTGGGTTTTGCCTTGATTTTTGACTTGACCTAGAGTAATATCAAGTCTATTTGGTTTCAACAAGATTGGATCTAAATGTACCAGAGGCTAACTTGATTGAAGTTTAGGTTTAGATTAATTACAAGACAGGATTAAAGTTTAGATTTGGGATGGCTCAGCAATGACCTGGATTAAATTGAAGATTACCTAAGCCATTTGCACCTCCAATGTATTTGCTCTTGAGCAAGGCAAAATTGCTATCTTGTAGCAACAAAGCAGTTTCTCCAAATAAGAACAATCCAGAGGTTAGTTATTCTACATTCTCCTAAAAGCAGATATTAAGAATATGCTTAAATGAAATAAGGCTCTTCTGGGTAAAGAATGATACTTTTTTATGGAATGTTACAAATACATGCTATGCATATCGTTGCAATTTAATTTTAAAAGCCTTAAGGTTTTTTTCTGAAGAACAAAATGCACTCAAAATACGTTTGACAAAGTTCCTCATTGGATCACATAAGAATAATTCCTCACAATGTCTTATGGATCAAGCATCAACAAGCATCATGTATTACAGGTCAACAAGGTAGCATGCCACAATATTACAATATCATGAGTTCCATGAAACAGAGCCGCAACCTTATACAAGAAAACTCAATCTCAACTAAAACTTCGATCAATCATCTCAATCAAAAACAACATGAAATAGTCAAGAAGGCAACCCACAAAAGGAAGGAAAAGCTACATCACTTAAGTTTCTCCTTGGGCTTGTACAGTGCATCAAGATTTCCCCAATGAGGAATTCTTACCAAATTGGAGACAAACTAATATTTTTCTAAAGAAAAGAAAATTATTTCTTAACTTGATTATAATCAAAATAATGGAATGGTTTTTTCTTTTCTTTTCTTTTTTTTTTTGGGTGGGGTGGGGGGGGGTGGACGGGGGTGTTGGAGCTCAAGCCTTGACGGTGTTTTCTTGCCAAAGATTTTCCTTTCCTTCTTTTTCTTTCAAGGTCGACTCCAATGCAACCAAAACCTATGAGAGAAAGGGAGCTCGCATGTTAGATGGGGCAAACGCATTCAAGTTCCACTTGCAATTTTTCTTTCCCTTTTTCATCATCATTTTTACAAGACACTTAGATTTAATGTAAATGGGTGTTTTTGTCTAATAAGTTGACAGAAGACCCATAGGAAAATATTCCAAAATGTGAAATTATCACTTTTTAATACAATTCGAATATAGATAAGTATGTTGAACATATCAATCACAGATCAACAAGTACAGATTCAAAGACTAAGCTGCATGATCAGATCAGGCTTAGATTGATAATGGGCTTGTCTAAGCATGTTCACTTAATTGATAAGACAAGCTCAAGCACAACTCAAAGCTCAATATTTTATATAGGCATGCCTAAACACTTTGTCCTGCAAAAAGAAATCAAAGCTCACTTTGCCCAATCATAGGTCAGCTCAGCTCATTTACACCCTGCCAAAAGTACACACATACACTATCATCCATAAAATAGAGGTAAGATGGCACTTTCCTAAAATGGTCAAAGTCATCAGTGCACAAAGCCTGCATGAAATCAGTAACCTTCATGCTTTTCACAAATTCATATGTAATAGAGATAAAACAAATTGGAGCAGCTCAAGACTCCAATCATCAATTGCATTCATCTCAATAGGAAATAAAAAACCTAATATACTCGCATCATACAATGACTTCTCATCAACTGATCACCAAAATAGGGCAATCCACATTACACGAGACTCCCGCTCCCACCACCACAGGGTCTAAGGAGGGTCCGATATACACCGCCTTGCCCCTATGTGCAGAGAGACTGTTTTTGAATTTCAAAATCGTGACACCTAGGTGACGATAGAGCAACCTTACTGTTGCACTAGGTCCTGACCTCATGAATCACCAAGTCTTAAAGATCACAACTAAATACCCCTTCTGTTGACGCAGAAACTAATCGTCGCCGGATCCGGCTGGAGCGGAGGTGGATGAGGTCGCTGCCGGGGACCTGCAAAACAAAGTCTCGTTCGGAGTAGGTGGAAGGTGGCTCCGACAGAACCCTCCGACGATCAAGTCAGCTCTGGCCAACAGGAATGGAGTGCTCGGAAATGAGTTCCGCTGAGCTTAGAGAAGGAGAGGAGAGCTTAGAGATTAGAGTTGGCATATCTGAAGGATCTTTTTTATAAGCGGAGTTTGATGATGACGGCTGTAGCCGCATGGTGGCGGGCCGCTCGAGGTCCGACGGAGTCAGTCCCGGGAGAAGGCGCCGTTTGCAGCGCCACTTGCAACGGGTTGACGGTGATGATCATCGCCGCCTGATAGCAGATCGCTGTCGCCTGCAGCGGACTGGCTGAGCCACTCGGGGCCAAATGAAGGGTCGAAGAGCTTTGACGTGTACCCATTTCGGAGGAGTTCGGACTCCCAAAGGAAATATGGCTAGAGAAGATCGTCCGGGAGGAACAATAGCTGAAGAGGCCCGGAAGGAGTTCGGCTTCCGTAGGGGTTCGTTTGAATGAGAGATCCAGGAATCCGACTGAAGGAGGTACCTGGGAGGAGTCCGGCTCTTGGAGAAGTCCGGCCGAGGGGATGTCTGGGAGAAGTCCGACCAGAGTTCGACTGCTGAGGAGTTTGGCTGCTGAGGAGTTCGGCCGACGGACAATCGCTGAGGAGTTCGGCTGAGGGACGACCACTGAGGAGTTCGACCGGATGAGCTCGGCCTCTTTAAGAGTTTGGCCAGCTGAAGGAGTTTGACTAAGGCTCATCCGCTGAAACCCTTTCATGACTACCGATTGCACCAGCCTGAGCATTGGACTAGACTTCGACGGGAGCGGGGTTCATCCCCAACAATAATTCCCCCACTCCCGAGATCGAAATTTGGAGGAAGAAAGTACCGAAACAGATGACCGCCGAAGTCCTTTTTCGAGCTCTACATCTGTTTGAAGTGGAAACTCGGGAAGATCTCTTCTTCAACCGAGGTTGAAGTTGATCCCGTCTCTGGTGGCCGAGATCGGAGGTTGAGCTCCTCGGGGGCGATATTATCTCCCGCAGCCGAGGTTGGTGCGGACCCTCTGGGGAGATCTCATCTCCTGCGGTCGAGGTTACCTTGGAAGAGATCTTATCTCCTGTAGCCGAGGTTGACGCGGGCGCTCGAGGGAGATCTTATCTCCTACAGCCGAATTTGCTTCGGAGAAGATCTTATCTCCTGCAGCCGAGGTTGACGCGGGCGCTCGGAGGAGATCTTATCTCCTACAGCCAAATTTGTTTCGGGGAAGATCTTATCTCCTGCAACCGAGGTCGGCCCGGACCCTCATGGGAGATCTTATCTCCTACAGCCGAGGTTGCCTCGAAGGAGATCTTATCTCCTGCGACGAGCTTGCCCTGGGGGAGATCTTATCTCCTGTAGCCGAGGTTGCCTCGGAGGAGATCTTATCTCCTGCGGCCAAGTTTGCCTCAGGGGAGATCTTATCTCCTGCGGCCAAGTTTGATGCGGGCGCGACCGAGCTTGCCCTGGGGGGAGATCTTATCTCCTGTAGCCGAGGTTGCCTCGGAGGAGATCTTATCTCCTGCGGCCAAGTTTGCCTCAGGGGAGATCTTATCTCCTGCGGCCAAGTTTGATGCGGGCGCTCGGAGGAGATCTTATCTCCTACAGCCGAGATTGCTTCGGGGGAGATCTTATCTCCTGCAGCCGAGTTCGCCTCGGAGGAGATCTTATCTCCTGCGGTCGAGTATGCTTCGGAGAGATCTTATCTCCTGCAGCCGAGTTCGACCCGAACCCTCGGAGGAGATCTTATCTCCTGCGGCCGAGTATGCTTCGGGAGAGATCTTATCTCCTACAGCGAGATTGCTTCGGGGGAGATCTTATCTCCTGCAGCCGAGTTCGCCTCGGAGGAGATCTTATCTTCTGCGGCCGAGTATGCTTCGGGAGAGATCTTATCTCCTGCAGCCGAGGTCGACCCGAACCCTCGGGAGGAGATCTTATCTCCTACGACCGAGCTTGTCCCGAGGGAGATCTTATCTCCTGCAGCCGAGGTTGCCTCGGAGGAGATCTTATCTCCTACGACCGAGTTTGCCTCGGGGAGATCTTATGTCCTACAGTCGAGGTTGATGCAGGCGCTCGGGGAAAATCTTATCTCCTGCAGCCGAGTTTGCTTTGGGGGAGATCTTATCTCCTGCAGTCGAGGTTGCTCTGGGGGAGATCTTATCTTCTGCACCGAGTTTGCCTCAGAGGAGATCTTATCTACTATAGCCGAGGTTGATGCGGGCGCTCGGGGGAGATCTTATCTCTTACGGCCGAGTTTGCTTCAGGGGAGATCTTATCTCCTGCAGCCGAGGTTGCTTTGGGGGAGATCTTATTCTCTTACGGCCGAGTTTGCCTCGGGGGAGATTTTATCTCTTACGGCCGAGTTTGATGCGGACGCTCGGGGGAGATCTTATCTCCTGCAGCCGAGGTCAGCCCAGACCCTCGAGGGAGATCTTATCTCCTGTGGCCGAGCTTGCCTCGGGGGAGATCTTATCTCCTGCAGCCGAGGTTGATGCGGACGCTCGGGAGAGATCTTATCTCCTGCAGCCGAGGTCGGTCCGGACCCTCAGGAAAAATCTTATCTCCTGCAGTCGAGGTTGCCTCGGGGGAGATCTTATCTCCTGCGGCCCGAGCTTGCCTCGGGAGAGATCTTATCTCCTGCAGCCGAGGTTGAGCGGGCGCTAGGGGAAGATCTTATCTCCTACAGCCGAGTTTGTTTCGGAAGAGATCTTATCTCCTGCAGCCGAGGTTGCCTCAGGGAGATCTTATCTTCTACGGTCGAGCTTGCCCCGAGAGAGATCTTATCTCCTGCGGTCGAGGTTGCCTCAGAGGAGATCTTATCTCCTGCAGTCGAGATTGATGCGGACGCTCGGAGGAGATCTTATCTCCTACAGCCGAGGTCGGCCCGGACCCTCAGGAGAGATTTTATCTCCTACAGCCGAGGTTGCTTCGGGGGAGATCTTATCTCCTACGACCGAGCTTGCCTCGGGGGAGATCTTATCTTCTACAGTCGAGGTTGATGCGGACGCTCGGGGGAGATCTTATCTCCTACAGCTGAGTTTGCTTCGGGGGAGATCCTATCTCCTGCAGCCGAGCTTGATGCGGGCGCTCAAAGGAGATCTTATCTCCTGCGGTCGAGTTTGCCTCGGAGGAGATCTTATCTCCTGCAGCCGAGGTCGATCCGAATGCTCGAGAGAGATCATCTCTTTCAGTCGAGGTTGCCCCGGAAGAGATCTTATCTCCTGCAGTCGAGGTTAAAGATCTTTGATCTGCTCGTATTAGGATGAGGTTCTCCTCCTGTTCCTAACACGGCAACTATTGACTGCTTCTTCTCCGTCATCACATAGTTTTTGCACCCAGAAACAATGTTATTGAAAGAAAAAAATTTTACCAAGGAAAAGTTACTAACGGCACATCTCCGTTTCAGGATCGTGTGGGCGTTGTTCCTCCAGATTTCCTCGGACAGTAAGTCCCGGGCCGGACGACCTCCTCTATCTCATGCTGGCCTTCTCAATTTGGAGCAAGCTTTTCTTGGCTTTGACATTGCGAGATGACGAATCGCCGAAGTACCAAGCTCCTCCCCAGGGTAACGTTGATGACGCCGTGAGGCGGCCGACCTTGTCGTTTCTGGTTATGGCAGCGCCCTTGGCCGATCTTCTCCTGCTTCAAACTGGCGTCGAAGGAATTTACTCAGCCGCCCCTTTCTGACGAGCTCCTCAATTTCATTTCGAAGCTGAATGCATTCTTCGGTGTTGTGGCCGTGGTCACGATGGTAGAGACAATACTTGCTTCAATTGCGCTTGTTTAGGAGAGATCATAACCCTTCTAATCTTGATAGCTGATTCTTAACTTCCATGAGAATTTGAGTTCAAGGAGCATTGCGGGGGAAGTAGTCGCGGAACCTTTCGAAAGGTGGACTTCTTCGCGCCCTTCTGTCGGAGCTTCCTTGGTGACGAGCTCGAGAAGTTCGGGCCTTGCTTGCATTGGGAAGGTCATAAGCGCGGTCGAACTTCATTCCGTCCTCTTGTGAAACCTGCGGGAGAACTTCATGCCCCTTTATCGACATGAGCGAGGCTGAACTTTATGCCCCTTTATCAGGGCTTCCTTGATGACGAGCTCGAGGGAGAGTTTGGCCTCGCTTGCGCTGGAGAGGTCGTGAGAACTTCATTCCACCCTTCTGTGAAACCTTCGTCGGAGCTTCCTTGATGGCGAGCTCGAGAAAGAGTTCGGCCTTGCTTGCGCTGGGGAGGTCGTGAACGCGGTCGAACTTCATTCCGTCCTCCTGTGAAACCTTCGTCGGAGCTTCTTTGATGGCGAGCTCGAGGGGGAGTTCGGCCTTGCTCACACCGAACTTCATTCCGCCCTCCTGTGAAACCTTCTGCAGGAGAATTTCATGCCTCTTTGTCGGGGCTTCCTTGATGACGAGCTCGAGGGCGAGTTCGATGGCCTCGCTCACGCCGAACTTCATTCCATCCTCCTGTGAAACCTTCGTTGGAACTTCCTTGATGGCGAGTTCAAGGGAGAGTTCGGCTGCCTTGCTCATGCCAAACTTCATTCCGCCTCCCGTGAAACCTTCATCAGGAGAGAACTTCTGCTCTGCTTCTCTCTAAGGACGATTGGTATGCTAGGCTAAATGCTTTTCCTCAAGGCCGATTCTTGGCATCCTCATGGTGGGTTTGCTGGCAAAGTCTCCGCTAGAAGCTGTCGCACGGCCTGCATCATCTCGACGAGGGCACGAACCTGGTGGATCAGCAGATTGAACTGCTCCGCATCCACAATGGCTTCAGGTGGAACCTAAGCTGCCAGGGCTGAAACGGGAGCAGATGAACCCTCCGTAAAACCACGAATCTGCTGGACGAGCAAGTTAAACTGCTCCGCATCCACCACGGCTATAGATGGAACCTGAGTCGTCGGGGCTGGAGCGGAAGCAGATGGATCCGAATGGGATTGGGCCGCGGAGGCCGCCGATCGCCGAGTCGAAGCTCTCCTAAGAGGCGTTTTTTCTCGAAAAAGAATTCTAGAGAGGAAGAAGAGAGATCTTCGAAGAGGGAAGAGAGAAATCGTCACTGAGCACTCCTTAAAGAATAAAGAAACCTCGGTGGTTCAGGCCCTCCTTCTAGCGCCAATCTGTTGACGCAAAAACTGATCATCGTCGGATCCGACTGGAGCGGAGGTGGACGAGGTCGCTGCCAGGGACCTGCAAAACAAAGTTCCGTTCAAAGCCGGTGAGGGGTGGCTTCGGTAGGACCCTCCGACAATCAACTCAGCTCTAACCAACAAGAATCGAGTGCTCGGGAATGAGTTCCGCTAAGCTTAAAGAAGGAGAGGAGAGCTTAGAGATTAGAGTTAGCGTATTTGAAGGATCTTTTTTATAGGCGGAGCTTGATGGTGACGGCTGTAGCCGCATGATGGCGGGCCGCTCGAGGTCCGACGGAGTCAGTTCTGAGGGAAGGCGCCATCTGCAGCGCCGTCTGCAACGGATTGACGGTGATAGTCATCGCCGCCTGGTAGTGGATCGCTGTCGCCTGCAGCGGACTGATGGTGATGGCTGAGCCACTCAGTGCCGAATGAAGGATCGAAGAGCATTGATGTGTATCCATTTCGGAGGAGTTCGAACTTCCGAAGAAAATATGGCTGGAGAGGATCGTCCGAGAGGAATAATAGCTGAAGGGGCCCGGAAGGAGTTCGACTTCCGTAGGAGTTCGTCTGAATGAGGGATCCAAAAATCCGGCCGAAGGAGGTGCCTGGGAGGAGTCCGACTCTTAGAGAAGTCCGGCCGAGAGATGTTTGGGAGGAGTCCGACCAGAGTTCGACTGCTGAAAAGTTTGGCCACTGAGGAGTTCGGCCGAGGGACGACCGCTGAGAAGTTCGGCCGGATGAGCTCGACCTCTTTAAGAGTTCGGCCAGCTGAAGGAGTTCGGCTAAGGCTCGTCTGCTGAAACTCTTTCATGACTACCGATTGCACCAGCCTGAGCATTGGACTAGACTTCGGCGGGAGCGGGGTTCACGGGGTTCATCCCAACACCTTCCTTAAAAGTTTTATCATTGCCTAGTCTCCTCCATTACACCAAAGCCCTTATATATCTACCTTACAGATAGCAACCAAATAGCAGGGAGGATTTATCCTGGAACAAGAATTGCTAAGCAGTAGCAGAAACGTACAACAAAATATATTGCAGACTGCTAAATTAAATCAAACATTAGTTGAGGCAGAGTGATCAAATCCAAAACCCCAACTGATATCCATAACTAAAATGGAACTATCTGTATGCCAAGAATTGGCCAATTTAAAAAGAAGTTCAAGCTTCAACTTATTTGCCCATAATCAATATAAACAATCAAACTAAGAAAAACAAGCCCTATCCATCGAAACTAGGCTGCTTGGATCAAAAGTTCCAACTCAAATGCTAGCTCAGTTACACTAACAATATAAGAATAAAAGGGTAAAAAAAATAAAAGACTTGGAAGTTGATATTAAGACTAATCTGATCATAAGAAAACTCAATACTCATAAACGATACATTAAGCTATACCCAAAAAAAATGATCAAATTATAATCAAACTATTATTATCATTACAAATCCTGCATGTATATACACGCACATATCACATCAAATCAAAATCCTACACAGAGATAAGCATCGGCAATAGACTGCTTAACCCAAAGAAAAGCATACGAATCTCAGAATCAAACTAAAAACCTCTAAATCAAACAAATGCTAATCAAGTCATCAATTCCCAGTAATCCACCGTCCACCGTCTAAAAGCACCCGATAATCAAACCATACTCGTACAATAAATATCAGAAATAAACAAATTAAAATCAAAACCAATCGCTCCAAAGAGCAAATCGATCCAAAATCCATACATAAAAACCTACAACTAGCACAACGATCACGCCCAACAGAATCCGGGAAACAAGCAAAATAATTGCCATGAGCTATGGAAAAACAAGATCGGATCGACAGGAAGCAATTGAAAGAGAGAGGAGGAGGCCCTTACCTCGACGAATCGCCTACGGAAAACCCTAGACCTCGTTTCTCTCTCTATCTCTTCGCTTCGAGCTGGGGAAGAATAGAACAAAGACCGGGAGAGAGAAGGGATTTATTTATGCAGACGCAAGGAAAGGTCCGCGGATACCCTACCTGCTAGAAGTCATCTCGCCGCGTTATCCCACGCGTTCAAGGCAGATCTGTACTCATATAAAAATTTTGTGCGGATGACAGCTCGGCCATTCGTCACTTCAAATTAAACTGTTGGTAGATCGCGATGATAGAGAAGCACAAGATCGATGCTTTAACCGCATAAAACTTTATGCGAGAGATCGGAGGGTTTTCATCTGTCCAGTCTGATAAGAACAGCAGCGACAAGTATGCCGGAGCCGTCGGATCTCGTATTTCGTCGATCTGGAGGCATAGGATGACAGGCTTTTTCCTCTTGGATTCTCGACTTGTTCAAGATTCGTGCACTTGTTATGATATATGGCCGTAGATTCCGAGATCTGTCATTGGTTTGGTGTGCGTTCGGATCAATGCTGAGGAAGAGGCGGAAGTGGATTCGAACTGGAACACTTTCAAAAGTAAATCAAAAAATTAAATTACAAAAATCACACTGAAATTATTGATAAAGTATATTTATATTCAATAGTTAGTTAAATCATTAACTCTAAATACGATTTAAACGGAACAATAGCCATCCAAAAAAATATGTATTATCTTCCCCTCACCGAAGAATAATTTCTACTTATTAATTTTACTAATGTTGTTAATTTAATGGTGCAAGTATATATTTTATGAACCATTATATGTGAGTGAAATAAATATAAATGCCAAGAAAATTTTTGTAATCTACCCTAAATTATATTAATTAAAAATATATATACTTTGAGGAGTAGAATGTCCTGATAAGGCTCAGCTAGGAAGCCAATGTCGTTGGGTTTATGTTTGGTGGGCTGGAAGTCTTTGGCATTGTTTGGATCCAAAGGGAATATCCCACAAAAAATAAAATAAAATAAATGCTAAGGATGTAAGATTTTTCTAAACTTTTTTTACATTTGCAATGCAATGCAAGAAAGTATGATAAGAGGAGTTTGAAATGCATGGAGAGACATGATCATGGTGTGGATGCTCACGGACGTAGCATGAGTTGGATGTAATTATTTAATGTTAAATGCATGAGTAGTATAGAGCTTTCTGTTTCAAATTAAAAGGACATGTGCAATGAATGATAAATATTAAATTAAAGTTTATGGAATTAGAAATAAGAGCGATGAAATGAGGAAAGTGAAGAAAAAATTTTAATTTTTTTTTTTTAAAAAAAGTGGTTGATTACAGATGTGAATGAGAGGTTTTTCTAAATAGAATCTAATTGATTTGAAAAACCGTGCAATGGGAGATCGAGATGCAGAAATTAATAGAAGAGCAATGTATACCTTGTTAATCATATTTTTTACAATTTTTTTTGCTAGAAGTAGGACTAAGAATATTCTAGTTGCAAAATTTTATATATTACAATTATAAAATAGTATATTTATTTTTTTATTTAATAAAATAATATAAATAGATAAGGTTAAGCCAGCAATTTGTTTGAGAAAAGATGAGTTATTCTTTATCTATATTATGCAAGAAGTAAGAGTCTTTTAATTTTCCAATAAATTTTAATTATTAGTTATTTTTGCCTTGAATAACATTAACATTTAATCGATAATTTAGAAATTCTACTCAATCTCAGAATAATTATTTTTATAAAAATGATATTCAATATTTGATTTCTAATGATTGATACAAAACAATCCTTACAATCCGGATAATAACTTATTATATTAATTTCTTTCTATCAAATAAGGTTACACATTTAATTTTCAATTTTATTGATCACCATCTGAGAGGGTTGTAATCATCATCTACTAGAAAGAGATCAAAAGAATTAGTTATGTTGCAGCCAATCCACCTACAATCGAATGCCAAAAAATCTGCAAAGATAAATCCATATCGATCGGAGTTGACTCTGACGGAGACCCTCCGATGCTTAAATTAGAAGGATGGATTGATCGAACAGGAAAACCAAGAACAAAGAAGCAAAGTTTGCCCTCAAAGTAGTAAAAAATCTTCCTCAACCGATTAGGTTATCTTCCTTTTATAGGTATCGGAGTGATAACCATCAAGTATGTGGGTCTCTTTTTTTTTGGTGTTATGTGATCGTGGGTGAGTAGTTAAAGCGACCCACTAATCATCGTGGCCTGCTTTTTTCGAAAGCGATTTTGTAGAATCGATCAAGAGTCGGATAAGTTGGTCGGTCGACTAACTTGTAGTCGATCGATCGTCGATTAGTCGGCTGACTTGGGGTCGAACTGACTATCGATCAGTCAATCGGTTAATCAGCTTATTTTGTCAGTCGACCGGACATCGATTGGTCTATCGGTCGGTTGGTTGAGAAAAATCTAGCCGTTATCCATCGAATCGATCGTTAATAGGATGGCCATGAGTCGGTCCTTCCATCTATGTATCGGTGGGAGAATTAATAGGTCAACCATCATCGATCGTTAATCAGCGAACGATTGGTAGCATCCGATGGTAAGTCGGCTGCAAGCTGGTAAATCAGGCAGCGGATCATCATCCCCCAATAGTTGCCCCCATGCCCAAGTTCGGTGCAATTATTTGACATTTTATCTTGATGCACCGAATGCAGGGGGTTAACATGTGGCATCGCTTTGAATTTCGTTCTACCACTTGTCATTAATGATCACCACGATCTTTGATGAATATATTGTTTGACGCTTTGGGGATCTCAATAGTCGTCTCAATGGATGCCATCAGCAATCTCAGGGCTTGAGGGATTTGATGTTCGACCGATTTTTGGCTGGTGAGATTTCTGTGCATCTCGATCATCGGTGGGTCCTATATATACTGGATTCCCCCGAAGGTTTTTCTTCTGTCGCTTTCAACAGCAGTAACTTTTGGAAAGTCTGGTTGTTCTCTCGTCTTTTAGTTCTCAGGTTCGAGGTTTGAATCTTTTTTCTTGACATCTTTTTGCTTCTTTCTATTTATTTTGCTGAGTCGTAAGCATGATTGGTCGTGGTAGCTCATCACGAGGTCCGACAACCAAATCTTTCATATTGACAACGTCGGTTATGGAGCGACTTTAAGATCAATATCAGATTCCGAAGGACTTTCAATTGTTGGCTTTCGATCCCGACGGTCGGGTGAACTCGCCTCCATCGGATTTTATTACCTTTTATTTAGAAAACCTTAGGTTGGGCCTTAGGTTTTCCGTTCCGGAGTTCCTGTGAAATATTTTTGACCATTATAGGATTTGTCCGGCCCAGCTAGCACCAAACTCCATTCGGCTTTTGATTTCTTTTGCTTTATTGCGTCGGTTAATTTCGATAATTCCTCGGCTTTCTTTGTTCAGATCTTTCTTTGCCCTTCGACCCCATCTAAAGGTCGATGGATGGTGGTATTTCACCCCGAGAAAGGAGCTTTCTTTCATCACTAGTCTTCCATCGTCTATCCATGATTGAAAGATCCAATTTTTCTTTGTTTCATCTCTTTCTTCCTAGGGCTTTTCATCAATATGGGGAGAGCCAAATATCCTTCCGAACGAGAATAGTCGGATGGATCCAGCCGATTGAGAGAATTTTCTTTGACTGAAGGATATGAGAATTCCCCTGCAGAAGGAGCTGATTATCGAAGAGTCTCTGTACGATGCCGAACTTGGTCCAGCACCGTCCATAAGTATATGTAGTGTCTGCATTTTTTTTGTCTTTTCTGTCGTTTAATTAGTTTCTGATATTGATTTAACTTTTTTACTTTGTAGGGATGCATCTTCCTATCGGAATTTCTGTAGAGGAAGTTTGTCAATTTGCTACTCGAAAGAGAGTAGCACCCGACGCTAGTTCATCGTGCGTGCCGAAGAAGAGTCGAGCAGTTGGCCCTTCAATCGTCTCCGATTCTACTGATGTTTCGTCGGTAGCGCTTTCCATCATCGCTCTGCATGCTTCGATCGCTGCTGCATCTTCTGAAGCCCTTCCAACCATCATGCGATTGGAGGAGGACGTCATCATCATCGATGTTTTGGAATGTGTCAGGAGCTCAACCAGCTGTTGCTGTGCCCGCTTCGTGACCAACTTCAGTCCATCAGGGGCGCTCGCCATCTCCGTCCACACCTGAATGGATGTCGGCACCTCCAGAACAATCATCCACCAAAAGGAAAGGGAAAGTGCCGATTTCTTTTGTGCCAGTTGGGAGCGATGCTTCCAACCGTGGATATACGGACTTCGAATGAATCGATATTCGGATCTCTGAAGGTAGTTCGGCTTTTTTTGACCTCCAGTTGGTGAGGAGTTTGGTTCATGCCATTCTCCTTTTGGGCGATCGGGAGTCGAGGAGGAGTCGGACCCTAGCCAACTTGTTCGGATCATTCTATCCGACTTTTATCAGGGTAAGTCAGTGATTCATTTTTTTTGACTAATTCATTTTATTTTCTTTAAACAGTGGACTCACGATATGGCTGAACTTGAGTTGGCCTATCGTAAAATGGTTGCTCTTCGACATGCATGTTCTGACTCTGTATTGGCCGCAAATACTGAACGTGATTTAATGGTCCGTCGGTTAGAGCAGTTGCAGAAGGACACCACCGCTTGGGAGAACACTCTGTCCGAGGAAGTCTCCCATCTCAGGGTCGAGCTTGGGTTGGCCAGGTCTGAACTTGAGTCGGTTCTATCCAACTTTAAGTCGGTTCAAGAGGAGGTGAAAGCCTAGAAAAGCCGCACTAAAAAGAAGAAACATGCGGTGGAGAAATTGAAGAAGGAACGCAATAATTGGACCAAAGAGGTGGAGGATTATCGTCGAAAATGACAGCCTGTCGATGGAGAGGCATCTTCGGCCAAGATGGAGATCCAAGTTCTACGGTAGGATCTCGGTCGAGCGAAAGAGGTGGGAATCGAGGAATTTATGGCCTCATCCGACTTGAAGACCTTAATCCTTCAAGGAAGTGAAGCTTCCTATTAGATCGAGTTCGGTGATGGTCGGAATGCTATTCAGCATCTCTTTCCTGACCTTGACCTCAGCAGCATTGTCATCCCAGGCATTGAAGAAGAGGAAGAGGGAGGTGATGATGGATCACCCACGGGCCCAGTGGATGAGTTCCAATTGAGTCAGTTGTTCCTGCAGCTCCCATGACTTCGATCGAGGGTACATCGGGTCCTTCTGCACTGATGGGTTCAGCTCCCCCGTTGGCTGCTGAAGCTCCATCGGAGGGCCAAGGAACTGCTTCGACCAAACTCATTTTGCTGACGGATGCTGCGCCATCGATTGAAGTTGTGACCATTCCCGATCAACCTTCGGAGCAGCCTATCGTCGAGTAGATTTATATTTTGCTTTCTTTTGAGATTAATAGTTCAAATTTTGTAAGGACCAATAGTCCATTTGTAACTTCTCTTTCAAAGTAATTAAAGCTTTGTTTGCATTTGTCTATTATTGTACAAATTTGTCTTCCATCATAACTACAATACTTTGATTGAGTGATCGTTAACCATTCTTCTGTTGGTTTTATTTAACCAACCATCGGCTAGCTTTTAAACTGACTTAGAGTCAGATTTTTTAACTAGCCAATACTTGGTCATTCGTTGAAATACTCATAGGTCGGGGACAAGCCAACCTTGAGTCGATTTTTAACTGACTTTTAGTCAATTTTTACCAACTCATATTGAATCAAAGTGCTTGATGATCGGATATAAGCCGACCATGGATTGATTTCTAACTAACCTTTGATCGATTTTTTATCGTCAGATACTTGATCAATTTGTAGAAGTGCAAGATGATTGGGTGTGAGCCAAACGTCCTTCGATTCAGCCATGGCCAAATCGGTTAGGATTGTATTCTTTACTAGCTGAGGCAAACTAACTAGTTTACAACCAAAAGTTTGATATTTTTCTTTATGCATCAACATCATTCGTTGGTCAACCAGTCGACAGTTTTGCCGTAGGAAGCCGATCACATGGTCGATTTGAGATATTCGATCGGAGGTTGCTAAAACACCGATCATCGATCATCCTTTATCAATC
Organism: Cocos nucifera; assembly: GCA_006176705.1. Taxonomy (NCBI): domain Eukaryota; kingdom Viridiplantae; phylum Streptophyta; class Magnoliopsida; order Arecales; family Arecaceae; genus Cocos; species Cocos nucifera. The sequence goes on from QRFJ01000317.1 coordinate 745,453, forward strand.
GATTGTTGAACTTTGCTGAGTGGAAGAATGCCGATAGTCCATCGGTTATATTGTTTGACTGGTAGATGATTGATTAGATATTTCTTCATTGCTTTTGAGTTTGTGCTTGTTCTCGTTCGGTCAATTCATCTGATTTTCAATTGACTAATATGTTGATCAACCAATCGTTGATTATGAGAGAAACATCTTTGCAGTGGACTTCATAAAAATTTCACTCTTTATGTTTGTTCAAAGTACATGGAGCTGTTCTCATTGATAGTATACTTTAAGATTATCAACATTCCACGTTCAGAGGATTTCAACTCCATCGAATGTTTCAAGTCGATATGCTCCAAGTCGAAGGGCTTCTGTCATCTGGTTGGGCCCTTCCCAGTTTGAGGATAGATTTTCTTGGTCTAGCAGCTTAGATACTTCCGCCTTCCATAATACTAAGTCTTTCGGATGAATTTTTTTTGGTTTAACTCTTCTATTATAGTATCTTACGACTAGCTGTTGGTAAGCAGTCATTCTAAGTTGTGCCTGTTATCGAACTTCAGGTAATAGATCTAGATCAGTCCTTTGACGATCCGAATTACTTGATTTATCATACTTTTTCACTCTCATTGATGGTAGTCCGACTTTTATAGGTATCACTACTTCAGTCCCGTATGATAGATTAAAGGAAGATTCATCTATTGGAACTCGTGGAGTGGTTCGATACGCCCATAATATTGAAGGTAATTCTTCCACCTAGAGATCTTTGGCCTTGTTGAGCCAGGTTTTCAAGCCATGGAGATTTTTTTAATTCGTAACTTTCGCTTCCCCATTTGACTGTGGATGACTGATGGATGTTAGTTTGTGCGCGATGTGGTACGTCACACAGAAGTCTTTGAAATTTTGATTGTCAAATTATCGATCATTATTGGTTATGATCGTATGTGAGAGTTCGAATTTATAGATAATAGATTTTCGAATAAAATTCTCTATTTTATTTTTCATAATTTATGTCAAAGGTTCGACTTCCATCCACTTCGTAAAGTAATCAACAGCGACGACCAAAAATTTTCTTTATCTGGATGCCGGGGAAAAAGGATCAAGAATGTCGATTCTCCACTGTGCAAATGGCCATGGGGCTATGATCTATGTCAGTTGCGTCGCTGGTTGTCGTTGGATGTTGGCATACCTTTGACATAGCTCACACCTTCGGACAAACTCAATCGCATCCTTTTGCATTGTTGGCCAATAATACCCTTGTCGAAGGATCTTATAGGCGAGAAACTTACCCCCCAAATAGTTTCCGCAGATCCCTTCGTGGACTTCTTGAAGTGCATAGTCGACATTGGTGGATCCCAGGCACTTTAATAGTGGAAGTGAGAAGGATCATTTGTAGAGTTATCCGCCCATCATTATATATTGCGAGGTAGTCCACCTCAAATGTTTTGCCTCCGATGGATCGTCAGATTGGACTTCTTCGATCAGATACTTGATAATTGGATCCATCTAACTTGGCTCATCGTCGATTTGCAAAATTTTTTCCATCTTTTCGATACTCGGTGTATCGAGATACTCGATATATGTTCGGTCAAGTTTGGTAGGGGTTGTGACGGCAAGTTGAGAGAGTATGTCGGCCCAAGCATTTTTCGCTCTAGAAACATGCGAGATGTTAAAATATTTGAAGATGAAAATTTGGTCTTTTACTTTCTCTAAATATTTTTGCATCTTTGGATCCTGGGCTTCATATTCATCGTTAACTTGTCCCGCAATGAGTTGAGAGTCGGTAAACGTCTTCAATTTTTCGTCATCGAGTTCTTTGGCAATTTTCAAACCACTAAGAAGAGCTTCATATTCGGCTTGATTATTTGAAGACTTGAAGTTAAAACAGAGTGCATATTCGATGATCGATCCATTGGTATTCGCAAGGATAAGTCCAGCTCCACTTTCGAAGGTGCTCGAGGCTTCATCGACATGTAACATCCAAACCAAATTATGGTCGGTTTCAATGGCATTGTCCGTTGAGTTACAGATTATTTCTTGATCAGACTTCATGTCTGATATGGTACACTCGACAATAAAATTGGCCAGAACTTGGGTCTTCATTGATGGACGTAGGTAATAGTAGATGTCGAATTTATTAAGTTTTATTGCTCATTTTACCATTCATCCTAAAATGTTCGATCGGTGTAAGATCGACTTCAGGGGTTGGTCGATTAGAACATGTACCATGTGGGCTTGAAAATAGGGCCAAAGCTGTTGCATCGAAATAATCAAGGCAAAGATCATTTTCTCAACTTTTGAGTATCGGATTTCTGCATTATGAAGCACTTTGCTTGCGTATTATATGAGGTGCTATACCTGATTTTCATCTTTTCTAACTAAAATTAAACTAACAGCTTCATCGGACGTAGCCAGGTATAAGTATAGGGGTTCTCCTTCCATCGACTTTACGAGCAATGGAGGAGTCATCAGATATTTCTTCAACTCTTTGAAGGATCATCGACGTTCGTCAGTCTATGAAAAATTTTTAGTCTGCCGTAGAGTTTTAAAAAAAGAAAGATATCTTTCGGTGGACTTAGAGATAAACCGACTGAGCGCGGCGATTTTTTTATTGAGCTATTGCACCTCCTTCTTCGAAGTTGGATGTTTCATGTTAATGATTGTCTTTATCTTCTCAAAATTTATCTCGATTCCTCGGTGTGAAATAAGGAAACCAAAAAATTTTCTGACTGTCACTCCGAAGGCACATTTGGTTAGATTTAGCTTCATCCAGTATCATCGGAGCATATCGAAAATCTCTTCTAAGTCTCAAACATGGTCCTAACTTTGAGTGCTTTTTACCAGCATATTGTCAATATATACTTCCATGTTTTGTTCAATTTGCGGCTTAAAAATCTTATTAACCAACTATTGGTAGGTTGCTCCTACATTTTTGAATCCGAATGGCATAACTTTATAGCAATAAATTCCTTTATCTATGATGAAGGCAGTATGTTCTTCATCTTTGGATGCTATTCGGATCTAGTTGTAGCCTGCAAAAGCATCCATGAAGCTCAAGAGCCGATGTTTCGATGTCGCATCAACTAACTGATCGATCTTCAGGAGCGAAAAACTATCCTTCGGGCATGCCTCATTTAGGTTGGTATAGTCGATGCAAATACACCATTTTTCGTTGGCTTTTTTTTACCATGATAATATTGGCAAGTCAATCGAGATAATGGGCCTCTTTAATAAAGTCTACCATGAGGATTTTGCCTACCTCTTCATCGATGACCTTTTGTCGCTCAGAAGTGAATAGTCACTTCTTCTATCTCACCGACTTGACATTCAGATTAATATTCAATCGATGAGTAATTATTTTCAGAGGTATGCCCGATATGTCAGTTGCTGACCAAGTGAACACATCGGCGTTGGCCCTTAGCAACCGAACTAATTGTTCATGCTCCATCGCCTGAAGGTGCGATCCGATTTGAACAACCTTAGTTGGGTCATTCTCTTGCAGCAGGATGGAGACCAACTGTTCGGTCTATTCATCTCATTTTTCATCTTCCTGCTGATCAAGTCCTTCTAACGGTGAAGAGCCTTCCAGCTTATTCTTCTTTGCAGTAATTGTGAGGCAACATCGAGCGATTTATTGGTTGCCTCACATCTCTCCGACTCCAGCCTTGGTCAGGAATCGAATCAATAAATGGTAGGTCGATACTATTGTCTTGAGGGCATTGAGTCCTGATCTTCCAAGTATGGCGTTGTATGTCGATGGAATTCTAACGACCATGAAAGTTAAGACGACAGTGCTTTATCGAGGTTCTATCCCCGCGATCAATGAAAGATCTATTTCTCCCTCAACATCAATGGTATCTTCTGTAAATCTGATTAAAGGGATAGGAATTCTTCGGAGACATTCCATCAACCATTTCATTTGGAAGAAAATAGAGTAAAACAAATATTAGTCAAACTTTCATTATCAATAAGGATTCTCTTTACATCATAGTTTGCTATCGTCGTCGAGACGACAACAGCATCATCATGGAGAGTTTGAATTCTCCTTACATTATTATCCAAAAAAGAGATAGGTTCATCGAATCATCATTTCTTGGCTGATCCTTCTTTGAATATTGCCCCTCCAGCTCTTGATTGCCCAGAAATCATGTTGATCACTCCAGCTGTCGATCAATTTTGCTAAATCTCCTTCAATGCTGGTGGTTGATCGGTATGGGGCTAAGTTGGACGATTAAGCTGGTATTTGGTAAGAAATCCCCACCAAATGAGAGTCTCGATTCCATCCTTTAATTGAAAGTACTGTTCGATGTCGTGGCCATAGTTGTGATGGAATCGACAGTACTTCTTCTTATCCTTCCCTCGATTTTTCATCGATGGGGGTTGGCGAAGATAATTCTCCCCTTCGATCTCCATCAAGATTTACGCATACAGTGTGGAAATGGGAGTATAAGTATCATACCAAGTTTTTATATTAGTCGGTACTGAATTCAATCGGGAGAAGATTGTTTCTCTGTTTGGAGATTGTTTCTCTGTTTGGAGCCGATTGGCTTAGTCCAGCAGGAACATCATTCTTTCGCTGCTTTTCTTCTTCTGACCCTTTTCATTTGATTAGCATCGGCCAGAAGCGCCTTCTTCTGCGCAAATATTCTTATCCGCGCACTCCAAGAACTTAGGATAGGTCCGGGGGTGGTTCTTATCTAACGAATAAGTGAATCGAGAGTCCCGTAGATCCTGCTTCATGGCCGAGATGGCCATAACCTCATTGAGGTTTCGGACCTCAAGTGTGCCGGCGTTAAAACACGCCACGAAGGCTCGAAGAGTCTCTTCCTTTTCTTATTTGATCGAGAAGAGGGTGTCTGAAGTTCGTGGCATCCTCCTGCTAGTGCTAAAGTGAGCCACGAAGGAGTCTTCAAGCTATCTAAAGGAATTGATGCTTTCCGACTGAAGCCCGGAGTATCAGGCTCGAGCAGCTTTTCGAAGGATGGCTGGAAAGCCAATGCACATGAGGACGTCATTCGCCCCCTGGATCATCATAAGAGCCTTATAGCTCTGAAAATGATAGACTGGGTCGGTAAAGCCATCATATGGCTCCACTTACGGCATCTTGAACCATGACAGAATTGATTCGTTAAAGATGCATGAGGAGAAAGCAGGAGCGGTCTAGACATGGAGACCGTTGGAGGACCCTCCTGTTGCGTCCTCCTAGATCCGAGCCAACCGATGGTTGATTTCTTTGAGCTTTTGCTCATAGTCATCGAACCATCGTCGACGAGATGTCCCAGTTATCGATCCTCCTGAAGAACTAGTAGAGGAGGAGGTGGTCGAGTTCTGAGGCCGTTTCTCCTTATGCAAACTCCGATTAGCAGACGGGGAAACAGAGCGTCGTGAGCCATGGGTGTCTCTTCATGAATGGTGAGAAGATGAGATTTCCATCTAGTAGGAACATCGAGATGGTCGTTCCGATGAGGGGGTGGCAGAGCGCCTCGAGATGTGGCGGCTGTGCCTAGATGGTATAACTTGCGTCGTTGGGCCTTCCACCGTATGTTGTTGTTGGAGGTTGTGAATAGCTTCCATCAGCATTCGGATCTGCTACGTCAATACAGCTAGTTGCTAGGCTTGCGCGTCTGCCGTAACTGCTGGATGCAAAGAACTTGATTTCGCCACTGACGGCGACGATGGGGAAAGTGCTTCTCACTAAGATGACCGACCAGTAGAATGATAACCATTGAGTACGTGGATCCCTCTTTTTCTGATGTTGTATAATCGTGGATGAGTAGTTAAAGCCACCCACTAATCATCGTGGCCCCTCTTTTCGAGGGTGGTTTTGTAGGATCGATTAAAAGTCGGATAAGTTGGTCGGTCGGCTGACTTGTAGCCGATCGATCATCAGTTAGTCAGTTGACTTAGGGTTGGACCGACTATCGATCAATCAATTGGTTAGCCGGCTTATTTTGTCAGCCAACCGAACATCGGTTGGCCAATCGGTCGGTCAGTTGAGAAAAATCTGACCATCATCCATCAGATCGATCGTTAATCGGATGGTCATGAGTCGGTCCTTCCATCTATGTATCGAGGGGAGAATTGATAGATCGACCATCGTTGATCGTTAATCGACGAACAATTGGTAGCATCCGATGATAAGTCAGCCGTAAGCTGATGAATCAGATGGTGAATCATCATCTCCCAACAAGTTATTAGATGGATAACAAGGGAGTTATATTATACTTATCAAAAAATAATTGATTCATTATTTTGCAAGAAAAAGAATTTTTTTTTTTAAATTAGATGCAAAAGAAAGAAATAATATATATCAAAATTTGAAATACGACCAGAAAATATTATTTGATGGTCATCCCAGTAGAACATCCCAAAAGGTACCTTTTTTATCTTCTCCATGCCTTTATTTTTTTCTTTATTTGTTTCATTTCTTTCTTTCTTTCCTTTATTATTCTTCTTTTCTTTTTCTTTTTTTTATTTTTTTATTTTTTTATTTTTCCTTCCTTCCTTTCTGTCTTTTCTTTTCTTTTTTTTTTTAATCCCTTACTTCTTTTTTACTTTCCTTTTTCTCCTTTCTCTTCTTTATTCATTCATTCTTTCTTCCTTCTTTTCCTTTTCTTTCTTTTCTTGCCTTCTTTTCCTTTCTTCTTCCTTCTTTTATTTTTTCCTTCTCTCTTATTCTTTCCCATTTCTATCAATTTAAGATTCCATTCCTATTCCAATCCTATTTTCTCATAAAAATGGATAAAAGACTGAGCCATCCCATATCCCACCAGAATTTAAAATTTAATTTATATTGTATATAAAAATAATATTTTTTTATTCAAAAGAATCATCAGACTTAATATGAATTAATATTATCCATTATAATTATTGGGGATAAACCCCACTCCCATCGAAGTCCAGCCTGGTGTTTAGCCTAATACAGCTGGTAATCACGAAAGAGCTTCAATCAAAAATTTTCTCCCCAATGACTGAACTTCTCTAGCGGTCGAGTTTCAGTCGAATCCTCCCAGCGGTCGAACTTCTTTCAGATTTCTTCTTCAGTCGGGCTTCTACGAAAGCCAAACTCCTTTCGAATTCCTCCTTCAGTCGGGCTTCTACAAGAGCCGAACTTCTTCTAAATTTCTCCTTCAGTCGAGCTTCTACGAGAGCCAAACTTTTTCCAAATTTCTCCTTCAGTCGGGCTTCTATGGGAGCCAAACTCCTTCCGAATTTCTCCTTCAGTCAGACTTCTATGGAAGCCGAACTTTCTCCGGATTCCTCCTTCAATCGGGCTTCTACGGGAGCTGAACATTCTCTGAATTTTTTCTTCAGTCGGACTTCTACAGGAGTCGAACTTCTTCCGTATCTCTCCTTTAGTCGAATCTTTACAAGAGTTGAACTCCTTTCGGACTCCTTCTTCAACTAGCATTCCTTCCGGATAATTTTCTCTAGCCGTATTTTCTCTAAAATTCCAAACTTCTCTAAAATTGATATACATCAAAGCTCTTCATCCCTCCATGCAGCCCCGAGCGGCTCAGTATCGGATGGCTGCGGCCATCACTATCAGTGCACCGTAGGCGACAGCGACTCGCTATCGGACGGCGATGGCTGTCATCATCAATCTGCTATAGATGGTGCTACAGACGGTGCCTCCTTCCATGACTGACTCTATCAGATCTCCAGCAGCCCGCTATCAGGTAGCTGCAGCTGTCACCATCAACCCGCTATAAGCTCTGTCTATAAAAAAGGATCCTTCAGATAGATTTTCTCTAAGCTCTCTTCTTCTTTTCAAAAATTTTGCTGAACTCTTGCCTGAGCACTCTATTTCTATTGATCAGAAGATCTGACTTGATCATCGGAGGGTCCTACCGGAGCCACCACCATCAACTCCGAACGAAACTTTGTTTTATAGATCACCGATGGTGATCTCATCCTCCTCCACTCCAGCTCATCCTGACGTCAACTAAATTCTGCACCAACAAAATTGATGCTAGAGGAAGGGACCTCTATTCTTGAGGTTCTCTTATTCTTAAAGGAGTGCTCAGCAATGATCTCTCTCCTCCCTCTCTAGAGATCTCTCTTCTTCCTCTCTAGAGTTCTTCCTCGAGAAAAAATGTCTCTTAGGAGAGCTTCGACCCGACGATCAATGACCTCTTCAATCAGATCCCGTCCAGACTTGTCCACCCCCGCTTCAGCCTCGGTAACTCAAGCTCCACCTATAGCCGTGGTGGATGCAGAGCAGCTCAATCTACTGGTCCAATAGGTTTGTGGTCTCATGGAGGTGATGCAGACCATACATCGATAGGCCTCAGCATCAGTTTGACTGAAGCAGGCTTCTCCGGAGCTCCATGATCCGATCTGAGAATGATCGACTTGGACTATCCAACCTTTGATCTTTGGAAAGAAAAAGCAGAGGATGGAGGGCCCCTGCTCGGATCATGACTCGACCCAAGGGGAAGCTTCACATCCATTCCACCAGAAAATTCTGGAGATCAATGACCATGAAGATCTCCTGGATTGAAGGCTCCTAGAAATGAGCCAACGAATCGAAGAGCTCCACCACACCCCCTCCTCGCACGGTAATGATATTTGTACTGACCTTCCTTTTTCTCAAAGAATTATGCAGGAACCCATCCCATCGAACTTCAAGCTCCTATAATTTGAGAATTACGATGGGACCACCGATCCGATCGATCATCTGAAGGCCTTTTGGATAATGATGTTGCTTCACAGCATGCTAGATGCTATTTTATATCGGGCTTTCCCATCCATCCTTAAGGAAGCCATCAGGAACTAGTACTTGACACTTAAGCTAGGTACCATCTTTTTCTTTGATCAGATGAGCCATCAGTTCGTGGTTCACTTCGTCAGCAGTTGACGTTCGCACCGAGTTTCAGATTTTCTGATGACCATCAAGCAGAAGGAGGGAGAATCCATTCAGACTTATGTCATCTGATTTAATGCTGCTGCATTGAAAGTCTGAAGTCTGAACCAATCCATCGCCATGGTTGCACTCAAAGATGGTTTTCAGAAGAATGATTTGCTGCTCTTCCTAGAAAAGAAGTACCCCAAGGACTTCACCGATATGCTAGCTCGGGCTGAAGATTAAACCCGAGCTAAAGTGGCTTTCAAGGCCAAGGATGATGAAGCCTTTGGTAAGTGGCAAATCGATAAGCCGGGCAAACCCACGGAAGAAAAAAAGTCGAGTGAAGCTCAGCCATGCTCCTGAACTTCCTCTGAGTGCAAGCGAGCCTAAACTCCTCCCTGGGCTCGGAGGCAGGGATGCCAGACAGAAGGGCGGGCGGGGTTCTCTCCAATGAAGATTTTACAACTACGTCCCTTTCAATGCTCCAAAAATCCAAGTGCTGATGAAAATCATGAAGTAACTACCGAGATCGAAAAGGATGTGCTCTCACCCCAATAGGCGCAATCCTAACAAGTTTTGCCTTTATCATCATGATCACGATCATGACACTGAGGATTGTATCCAACTCCAGGATGAGATCGAGGAGCTCATCAGACGAGGTAGACTAAGCCGATTCCTACGGCGATGGCCTGAAGGATGGAAAGATTGGTTGAGGGCATTACCGCAGCCTGAGCCATCAAGGGAGGAGGATCAATACGAAGATCGACCATCTTTCGACATCATCTACACTCTCTCGAAGGGACTTCGATAAGAAGAGGCCAGCGGATCCGAGGAATTAGTGAAGAGATGGAGGACTGAAGAATCCATAATCTTCACTAAGGTAGATGCTCAGGGGTCTAGTTTTCCTATAATGATATAATTGTAATCTCTTAAAACATTGCCGACTATGATGTATGCCACATTTTGGTAGATAATAGAAGCTCGAGCGATGTATTATTTTATGATGCTTTCTCAAAAATGTTCTTACTCAATAACTACTTGGGGCCTATATACTCTCCATTGATAGGCTTCGCTGGCGATGCCATACCAATTAAGGGCATAATAACTTTGGCCGTGACTGCAGAGCAATGTTCGAAACTGGCTAAGGCATAGGTCAATTTTTTAGTCGTAAGGACTCCGTCTACCTATTATGCTATTCTCGATCGACCTGGTCTAAATGCACTTCGGACAGTGGTATCAACTTATTATTTGAAGATGAAGTTTTTGATAAGTCATGGGATTAGAGAGGCCCAGGGAGATCAAGCTCTGGCAAGGCACTGCTATTCAATTATCTTGCATAAGAAAGAACAGTCCGACCCTTATCCTATTGATGGGCTGGATGTCCGCGATGACCTCATCGAGGAGCGGAGCGAGTCTATGGAGGATCTCATCTTTGTACCCTTAAATGATAGAAGCGCGAAGCGCATGGTGCAGATCGGCTCCAACTTGAAAGATGAGGTTCGGAAGCAACTCATTTCCTTCCTCAGGAAGAATGCGGACATCTTCGCCTAGGCTCCAGCTGATATTTCAGAAATTGACGTTGAGATCATAAAACATCGGCTGGCCATTGACTCAAAGCATCGATCGATAAAAAGAAGATGCGCAACCACGCTCCGGAGAGGCAAAAAGCAATCGCTGAAGAAGTAGGTAAGCTCCTCAAAGTTGGATTCATCTGAAAAATTAACTATCCGACCTAAATCTCAAACGTGGTCCTCATCAAAAAGGCAAACAACAAGTGGAAGATGTGTATAAACTTCAAAATGCTGAACAAGATCTGCTCAAAAGATAGCTACCCTCTATCCAGGATTGATCAACTAGTGGATGCGATCTCGGACCATGAGCTCCTCACCTTCATGGATGCCTTCTTCGGTTATAATCAGATATGGATGGCACTGAAAGATGAGGAGAAAACTACTTTTGTTACTGATCGTGGTCTTTATTGTTATAGGGTTATGCCCTTTGGACTCAAAAATACAGGGACAACGTACCAGCGCCTGATCAATAAGATCTTCAAGGAGCAGATCGGTCGCAACATGGAGGTGTACATGGATGACGTGCTCGTCAAAAGTCGAGCTTCTACAGACCACCTCACCAACCTTGAAGAGAACTTCAGCGCACTCGAGAAGCATAAGATGAAACTAAACTCGACCAAGTACACCTTTGGTGTGACCTCTAAAAAGTTTATGGGGTTTATGATATCGAGGCATGGGATTGAAGCAAATTCTAGAAAAATTCGAGTAATTCATAAGATGACTGCTTCAAAAACTATCAAAAAAGTTCAGCATTTGACTGAAAAAGTGGCATCCCTAAATTGCTTTATCTCGAGATCGGTCGAACGATGCATGCCCTTCTTTTGAGTTGTCAGGCAATCAAAGAACTTTTGCTGGATGGTGGAATGCCAACGGATGTTTGAAGAGCTTAAAAACTACCTCAGCTCATCCCCATTGCTGGCAAAGTCCGAATTCGAAGAAAAATTATTCCTATATCTAGCAGTCTCTCCGATGGCAGTCCTGATCAAGAAAGAAGTAAAGATGCAATGATCGATCTACTACGTAAGTTAGATCCTGAGGGATGTAGAGACCAAGTACTCTAAGATAAAAAAATTGATTTACTCTCTTCTAATTACTGCTAGAAGACTCCAACCTTACTTTTAGAGGCATATCATAATGGTTCTGATAAGTAACATAAATTCACCAATAAAAGTATTAATTTATTAATTAATTCATATTAATTTTTAAAAATTATTAATCAATTTATATATAATTTTTAAGAAATTCATATTTTTATTAATTAAAAAATAATAAAAATTAAAAAATAAAATTTTATTATCAATGAAAAGTGCTCATTTTTTTTATCACAATAAAATAAATTTCAAGTAAAACGAAGCTAAATAGAAAAGATATGAATTTTTAAAGAAATAAAATAAATAAAAATTAAATAAAAAAAAATGGCTCAAGCCACCATGCTGCAGCAGTCGGCGCATCCAAACGTGCCGAGCCAAGCCGACCAAGCCAGCGTGCTAAGCCATCCATGCTAGCCGACTCAAGCTCAGAAGCCATCAATCGATCTACAGTACAGTATGGACTGCAAGCTCAGCAGACACCGATGAATCAGAGCTTGCCACGTGGTGGACCTAGACCCCTAAAGGGTTTACAGAAAATTGATCATGGCTCACAGGACATTTTGGTCTTTTCATCTATCAATAAAAGGTACTGATTGATTGCAGTGCACGATATGGCCGGTCCATGCAGTCCATGGGAACAGTAAATGCACAATCGTGCGATGATGGTTGTTTGCGGTCAAGATCGGACGGTCAGCATTTTTTTCGATTGTCGATTTCATCCGAATCACCATCGGACAGCAGCGCTTGATTCTAGCTTTGATCCGACAGTTCAAAAGGCTTCCGACGGCGATCAAACTCTCAGGCGCATGATCAACGGCCTAAATTCCTCCATCAAGCATGATCCAACGGTCAGAAATTAATCCAACTTGATCTGAGCTATTACACATCCATTTTTGGTATTTTTGGAAGCATCGGATCACCATCCAACGGTTAGAATTAAAAAAAAACTCAATAAGGGCTATTTTAATCCAAATTTCACTCAGATTTCTTCCTATTTTCATGATTAAAATAACCCTTAGTCCCACATTGCCTTCAAAAAAAATATCTAGCTTTCCTAGCTCTATAAAAAGGACTCTAGACCTTCAGAAATCAATATCTCAAATCAAAGTGAAACTTTGGTATAGGGTGAAGCTAGGCTATGGGTTAATGGCTGCTTCAAAGCAATGGATGTCGAGAAGAAGAGCTAGGCTTCTACACCATCTTTCCACCGATGTCGATCCAAGATCAGAGATCACTCTATTTTATTTCATTTTTATTTTATGTATTTAAATTATAAACTTTTTAATGCAATATTTATGCTCTTTAATTTCATGCTTTTTTTTATTTTTATTATAATTTAATTTTTATACTTTAAATTATTGCTTTTTATTTTATTGCAAGTAGATGCTAAGATCGAACGAGTAGATCTTAGTACCAAGTTTAAATTTCTGCATCTTTTAATTTTTGCTTTTAATTTTTCGACTTTACTTTTGATTCCAAAAACTCAAATCCTTTTCTTTTTCTTTTCAAAAATCAAAGATTTTAAATCTAGAAACACTACCTTCCCTATGGATTCGATCCGACTCACTGCTATCTACGCATTTTCAATTATTTTAAGAAGTCAGATTAAACTGATAAACATGGTGTCTTAACGATAATATCGTGATCCTATCAAATTTTTGGCACCATTATCGAGAATTATTTTTTATTTTTGATTTTGATTTCTTTGATTTATTAAAAATAATTTTGATAAATGCATTAAGTTTTTGGCGTCGTTGCTGGGGAAGGCACGGACATTAAATTTTTGATCTCTTTAATTTTTTTATAAATAAATTATAAATAAAATTTTTATCTTCTTATAAATATTGCTTGCTAATTTTTTTTATTATTTTATAAAAAAAAAGATTAAAGAATAAAAAGAATCAAGAATTTTGCTTGGTGAGATCAATCCTAACCCTAGTTCTTTTTATTTATTTATTTATTTTATTTTAAAATTAAATTTTAAAAAATATATATCCACTTAAATCTAATTAAAAATCTCATGATAAGATTAGAAATCCTAACTATTTAGAGCATGCATCATATTAATTTTAATTTTATTTTTATTTTTATTTTTTTTGGTGATTGTTGGAGATAAGGTAAGTCTTTCAGAATTTAATTAGTTGCATGCATCTAGTTTAAATTGCATAGAATCATTTGATTAAAAATTTTTTTATGCATATTCATATTAAACTAAATTAAGGACACAACTTAATTAAACAAGATAAGATGAAAATTTGATCATCCTTTCTTGGCCCACAAATAACCAACCAGCATCCTACATTGATCTAAGCTTTTAAATTAAAATCAATTAGACATCAGCCCTAGGAACTCGAGCTTAATAGGACAAGAAACCCTAAGAGTTGAATCGGGTTAGGATAAGTCAATTTGACTGGTGCCTAAAAATGTGGTTCAGGGATGACTGGATCCGAAGGAAGGTGGTTTCTAATTAGTTCCATTCACTTACCTGGTCAAGCATAATTGATGTCTAAGACAAGCAATAGGGGGACTCCTACCGATCTTATACTTACTTGACTAGTTGATTGGCTAATCCTACACTTGAAGGGCTTGAAGGTGACATTGACAGTTAGGAGCTGTCTAGATCTAGGATAATCTTTAGTCAGAATTGATTGACCAACTTGATTGCTGACCAACATTAAATCTAATTAAACCTAATTCTTCTCTTTCTTCTTAGTTCTTTCTTCTTCTTACTCCTCTAAAAATAAAATAAAATAAAAATTAAATTAAACTAACTAAAAAAATATTTAAAATGATAATTTAATTTAATTTAATTAATAAATTAAAATAATTAATTTTTAATATAATAAAATAATAAATAATATAAAAAAAATATATAAAAAAAATTTTGAACAATACGTTAGGATTGCACTAATACATATACGGTAGGAAATTATTTTATTTGATCTAGTTGAATCCAACCATAATAATCAAATGGCTAATCTGAATCTAATAGTTCAAAAATTAGATAAAGTTGACCTTCTTGCTCAGAAAATAGATCAACTCCTAATCCTAGGTCAACAATCTCCTACACACTTTACATCATCTTCTAATTATCAGAAGATTTATTCAATCTATGCTAGCCCAATCCATCATGTGAGTAAATATTCTATGACTGCACAGTTTTCATATTTTATCTAAGAATAAGTTCAAGCTACTCAAGGATACTTCAAATTGATTAATGACCCATTTTCAAATTCATATAATTCAGATTGGAGCAACCATCATAATTTTTCTTGGACATCCCAACAGACTCAGGCTCAAACCTAAATTTTACCTATCCAAAACTATCAAAATAGGCTCCAATACCAAAACTATACCTATAATAATGGCCAGCCTAGTTAGTTTATCCAGCCATCACATCATAATCAGCCCTCATACCCACCTCCTCAATAGACCAATCTAGTCGATGATAGATTTAACCAACTTCAATAATTGATTCTGACTCAATAGCAATCTATCACTAAGCTAGAAGCTCAAATTGGATAATTAGCTGAATCTAACATGAGAAGGAAACTAGATCAACTATCGAGCCTACCAATTTCAAACAATTCATCTAATGTCCACCAACCATCTGAATCAAGTTATCAATTTAATATCTCACATAAGAATTCTCAATTAGAGAATGCCAAAGTAATTTCTGAACTTAAAAGCTATAGAATTCTAATGGATCCATACTAAGATCAGGTGAGAGAGGTTAGTACTGATGCTAGCCAAAATAAAAATTTAGAGAAACTGGTTAGTACTGAGACTAACCACATAGAAGAACTCGAGCCAGAAATTAGTACTGATCATAGTTCCAATTTAAATGAAATAGACATAAAAAAAAAGAGAATAGATAATTTATCCAAGACTTATAAAACTAATGTCCTATTTCCTTCAACCCAAGAAATCGGTTCTTCTTACAAAAATCAAGAGGCATGTAATGAAATATTAATGAAGTTATTTAAATAAGATCATATTAATTTATCTTCAGAATTAAAATCATCTTTAGTCATCCTTCCAGCATCCATTGAATCAAACTTAACTCCTAAATACAAAAACTCAATTTATGAGCATTTTAGAAGAATAAATAAGAAAAATTCTTAATAAACATGGGTCTGAGAATGGGATTATAAATTATATTTTTTTAATTAATAATAAATATATCAATAATAAGATTATAAATCAATTTTTTGAGATTGGCAATCTAAAACCATTGAAATTTATCAATCCAATATTCGATACAGGATAGTAAGCTGCATTGTATCTGACTGAAGATGGTAAACTTAGCGCTTGTTGGAAGGCAACCCAATATTTAGTTTTTATCTAATTTATCTTTATAGTTTATTTTTTTTAGGATAATTTGAATAAGTTGGAGGGAGAGCTCAAATTTTCAAAAACATGTGCTGGACAAAAAATATACTGAGTTAGGTGTATTCTTTCATGTTCTTTATTACATCATTTATTTTTTCTTCTCCATTGAGGACAATATCGATTAAGTTGGGGGGAGAGAAAAATAAAATTTTTTAAAATTTTAAGTCCTCAAAAAAATTAGTATTTAGCATTTAGATACCTGATTATGCTTAAGAATCGAATTAAACTAAGTATTTTTTTAAAAAAATTGATACACAGATCAGAAAATCTGTGAGATATTGAGGAATCAAGTATTAAAAAAATTCAATAAAGAATTAAGTCCAGAACATAAAAAAAAATTTCTTAGAGTATTTCTAATTTTTCTACTAGCATCAAAAAAAATGCTACTTTTTATAGACTTGTGTAGGATAACTATACGTTTCTTCATATAAAAATTTATTTTAATAAAATAGTTTCTAGGTACTTCTCACTGAGTAACCGGGCCTCTTTGCATAAGCAAGTATTGAGTTTCGCATCAAAAGATGGGAAGGATAAAGAAGCTCATTGTAAAGCTAGTCTTAACTCATAGCCTATCTGATTCGAGCTAGTAAGTCTGAGGGATATTCTATACCTAGTGTCCTAAAGTCAACTGATTTGAAAGTTATTGGCCCAAGACTCGCTACATGGATCAAATAGAAAGCTTAAGGAGTTAAGACACTTAATAATGGTATAATGTTTAAAAAAAAAAATTGATTTTCCACCAAGTAATCGAGTTCCATTGCCTAAGTAAGCAATGATATTCACATCAAAAAGTGGGCAATGTAAAAATAAAATTAATAAATGAAGGGCGGAAGTAGCAATACACTTGTCTATATGAAAGTTTAGACAAATCAGAGATAAAGATAGGATAATTTAGAAAAAAAAAATTTGAAAAATTTAATGTTCTTTACTTAATTTTTCTATTGATAAGTATTAATACCCCAATGATATGTCTCATTTAAGCTCTACTGAATATCAATGGTCATTTTGAAAATTGCTTAGATAAAATTCAAAATTCTAAAGTTAAAAGATATTTAAAACTAAATTCTTTTTTTACTCGAGGATGAGCAAAGCTTAAGTTAGGGGGTGTGATAAGTACCATAAATTTACTAATAAAAGTATTAATTTATTAATTAATTTATATTAATTTTTAAAAATTATTAATTAATTTATATATAATTTTTAAAAAATTTATATTTTTATTAATTAAAAAAAATTAATTAAAAAATAATAAAAATTAAAAAATAAAATTTTATTATCAATGGAAAGAGCTCATTTTTTTATCATAATAAAATAAATTTTAAGTAAAATGGAGCTAAAATGAAAAAGATATGAATTTTTAAAAGAAATAAAATAAATAAAAATTGAATAAAAAAAAGAAAATGGCTCAAGCCGTCTTGCCGCAGCAGTCGGTGCATCCAAATGCACCGAGCCAAGCCGATCAAGTTGGCACGCTAAGCCATCCACGCTAGCCGACTCAAGCTCAGAAGCCATCAGTCGATCTACAGCACAGTATGGATCACCAGCTCAGCAAACACTGACAAATCAGAGCTTGCCACATGGTGGACCTAGACTCCTAAAGGGTTTACAGAAAATTCATCATAGCTCATAGGACATTTTGATCTTTTCATCTATCAATAAAAGGCGCTGATTGATTGCGGTGCACGATATGGCCAGTCCACGCAGTCCA
Source organism: Cocos nucifera (assembly GCA_006176705.1). NCBI lineage: Eukaryota > Viridiplantae > Streptophyta > Magnoliopsida > Arecales > Arecaceae > Cocos > Cocos nucifera. The sequence goes on from QRFJ01000317.1 coordinate 763,036, forward strand.
TGGGAACAGTAAACATGCGATCATGTGGTGGTGGTTGTTTGTGGTCAAAATCGAATAGTCAACATTTTTTTTGATTATCGATTTCATCTAGATCACCATCGAATGACAGCGCTTGATTTCAACTTCGATCCGACGGTCCAAAAGGCTCCCGATGGTGATCAAACTCTCAGGCGTGTGATCAACGGCCTAAATTCCTCCATCAAGCACGATCCAACGGTCAGAAATTAATCCGACTTGATCTTAGTCAGCCTCGAGGGAGTCGTCGCTGAGTACGCGCTATGCTTCAAATTCTCTGCGACTAATAATGGGGCCGAGCATGAAGTGCTGATCGTCGGATTAAAAATAGTAAGAGAATTAAAAGTAGATCGACTTTAAGTCTACAGCGATTCTCATTTAATGGTCGACCAAGTTAGTGGTAGCTACGAAGCGTGGGAGAAAAGTATGATAAAATATCTTGAGAAAGTAAAGGACTTGACTCCGACCTTCAGCTGTTTTGGCATTTGATAGATTCCGAGGGCAAAAAATATAAGAGCCGACCTCCTCTCTAAGTTGGCTACTTCAGCCCCAGCCAAACTATCCAAAGAAGTATTTTTTGAGACTCTGAAGTACCCAAGCCCAGAGGAATCATAGATCATTTTGCAGACGAAACTCGAGCCAAGCTGAATTGATCCGTTGGTTGTCTATCTCAAGGAGGGAGCCTTTCCTCGTAATCCGAAAGAAGCTCGAAAACTCAGAAATCAAGCCTTTCGGTACATTTTGTACAAGGATAGGTTGTATAAAAGATCGTATTCGCTACCGCTGCTGAGATATCTTCGATCTTCAAAGACCGACTTCGTGTTATGGGAAGTGCACATAGAAATTTATGAAAATCACGTCGGAGCCAAGTCTTTGTCATAAAAACTACTTCGACAAGGGTACTATTAGTCGATCTTATACCATGATTCAATGGAGTATATCAAAAAATATGACTGCTGTTAGAAGAATGCAAACGTACAAAAATAGCTGACCTCCGAGCTTACTCTGCTAAGCGCATCTTGGTCATTCGCATAGTGGGGAATGGACATACTCGACCCTTTTCCGACGGTAGTCGAGCAACGAAAGTTTCTCTTAGTCGCGATCGACTACTTCACCTAATGGATCGAAGTTGAACCACTAGCAAAAATTACTGAGGTCATGATATAGAACTTCGTCTGAAAGTAAATAGTCTGTCGATTTGGTTTGCCCCGAATCCTCATAACAGATAACGGATGATAGTTCGCTGGGATGAGGTTCGTTGAGTTTTGCGAAGATCTAAATATCTTCTACCACTTCACATCGGTAGCTTATCCAGCAAATGGAGAAGCTGAAGTGACCAATCGAACTCTACTGTAAGACATCAAGATAAGGCTCGACAGAGTAAAGGAGGCCTAGGTGGATGAACTCTACCACATCCTCTGGGCATATCGAACTACTCAAAGGCTACCGACTGAGAAAATATCATTCGCCTTGTTCTTTGGCATGGAGGCAGTCATCCTAATTAAACTTAAGCTTCCATCAGCATGGATCATGGCCTTCAATGAGCAGCACAATCCACAGGATTTCAAAGTCAACCTCAACCTTTTGGAAGAAAAAAGAAAGGAAGCCCAGGTTTGGATGGCGACCTACAGACGAAAGGTAATCCGATACTATAACTCCAAAGTCAGAGGTAAGACATTCAGAGCAGAGAACTTAGTGCTTCGGCAAGTCGCCGTCACTCAGTCTCAAAGCTAGAGAAAGCTTACCCCAAATTGAAAAGGTCCGTATGAAGTGTTGGAGGTCATCCGATCCGAAACTTATCATCTGAAGGAGCTCGGAGGAATAATGCTTCTATGACCTTGAAACTCAAAAAATCTGAGGATGTACTACTAGTAATCTTTCTTCAATAAAACTCCTTCATTTCAGCATTATTGTTTCTTGGTGCAAGAACTATGTGATGACAGAAAAGAAACAACCGAAAGTGCCCCCACAGCCCATTAGGAATAGGAGGAGAACCTCATCTTAACGCGAGTAAAGTTAAAGGCCTCGTTCATTTTAGACGAGATGGAGGAAGAGGTCCTGACAACGGCCCTTATATGCCCCCACAGCTCGTTAGGAATAGGAGGAGAATCTCATCCTAACGCGAGCAAAGTTGAAGGCCTCATTCATTTTAGACGAGATGGAGGGAGAGGCTTAGATAACGGCCCTTATGTGCCCCCACATTCCATTAGAAATAGGAGGAGAACCTCATCCTAACGTGAGCAAAGTCGAAGACCTCGTTCATTTTAGACGAGATGGAGGGAGAGGTCTTGACAATGGCCCTTATATGCCCCCACGGCCCGTTAGAAATAGAAGAAAAATCTCATCCTAATATGAGCAAAATCAAAGGCCTCGTTCATTTTAGATGAGATGGAGGGAGAGGCCCTGATAATGGCCCTTATATGCCCCCACAGTCCATTAGAAATAGAAGGAGAACCTCATTCTAACGTGAGCAAAGTCGAAGGTCTCGTTCATTTTAGATAAGATGGGGGGAGAAGCTCCAACAAGGGCTCCATTGTGTCCGACAACAATAAAAGATAAGATCTCCTTCGAGCTCCATCTTCAACCTCGACTGTTGGAGATAAGATCTCCTCCGAGCTTCAAAGTCTATGTCAACAGAAGATGAGATCTCCTTCAACCTCGACTGCTGGAGATAAGATCTCTCCTGAGCTCCAAAGTCTACATCAACAGGAAGATAATATCTCCTTCAATCTCGACTGCTGGAGATAAGATCTCCTTCGAGCTCCATCTTCAACCTTGGCTACTGGAGATAAGATCTTCCTCGAGCTCCAAAATCTACGTTAATAGAAGATAAGATCTCCTTCAACCTCGACTGCTGGAGATAAGATCTCTTCCGAGCTCCAAAGTCTACGTCAACAGGAGATAAGATCTCCCCCGAGCTCCAAAGTCTACGTCAACAAGAGATAAGATCTCCTTCAACCTTAGCTGCTGGAGATAAGATCTTCCTCGAGCTCCACCTTCAACCTTCAACCTCGACTACTGGAGATAAGATCTCTTCCTAGCTCCACCTTCAACCTCAGCTACTGGAGATAAGATCTCTTCCAAGCTCCAAAATCTATGTCAATAGAAGATAAGATCTTCTTCAACCTCGACTGCTGGAGATAAAATCTCCTTCGAGCTCCAAAGTCTATGTCAATAGGAGATAAGATCTTCTTCAACCTTGATTGTTGGAGATAAGATCTCCCTTGAGCTCCACCTTCAATCTCGACTATTGAAGACAAGATCTCGCCCGAGCTTCAACTTCAATCTCGGCTGCTGGGGATAAGATCTCTTCTGGGCTTCAACTATAACTTCAACATCAACCTCGATCGAAGATAAGATCTCCCCCGAGCCTTAAAGTCTACATCAATAGGAGAGATCTTCTTTAATCTCGATTGGAGATAAGATCTTCCACAAGCTTCAATCGCAACATCAACAAAAGACAAAATCTCCCTGGACCTTGGTTGGAGACAAGATCTCGTCCAAACTTCGACTTCAATGTTAATCTTAGCTGGAGATAAAATCTCTTCCGAGCTTCAACTTGATCTGGTGCAGAGCCCTAAAGAGGACTTCGACGATCGTCCTTTTTGTACTCCCTTCCTTCGAGTTTCGAACTCGAGAGTGGGGGGACTATTATTAAGGATAAACCCCCCTCCCAGCAAAGTTCAGTCTGGTGCTTAGCCTAATGCAGCTAGTAATCATGGAAGAGCTTCAATCAAAAATTCTCTTCCCAGTAGCTGAACTCCTCTAGCGATCGAGCCCCAGTCGAACTCTTCCAGCGGTCGAACTTCTTCTGGATTCCTCCTTCAGTCGAACTTTTATGGGAGCCAAACTTCTTCCGAATTCCTCCTTCAGTCGGACTTCTATGGGAGATGAACTTCTTTCAAATTTTTCCTTCAGTCGGACTTCTACGGGAGCCGAACTTCTTCTAAATTTCTCCTTCAATCGGACTTCTAAGGAAGCCAAACTTCCTCTGGATTTCTTCTTCAGTCGGACTTCTATGGGAGCCAAATTTCTTTCGGATTCATCCTTCAATTGGACTTCTATGGAAGCCAAATTTCTTCTGAATTCCTTCTTCAGTCGGACTTCTACGGGAGCCGAACTCCCTCTGGATTCCTCCTTCAATCAGACTTCTACGGAAGCCGAACTTTCTTCAGATTTCTCCTTCAATCGAACTTCTACAGGAGCCAAACTTCTTCCGTATCTCTCCTTCAGTCGAATCTCTACAGGAGCCAAACTCCTTCCGGACTCCTTCTTCAGCTAGCGTTCCTCTCGGATAAACCTCTCTAGCCATATTCCCTCTGAGAGTCTGAACTCCTCTGAAATTGATATACGTCAAAGCTCTTCATCCCTCCATGCGGCCCCGAGAGGCTCAGTATCGGACGATTGTGGCCATCACTATCAATCCATCGTAGGTGACAGCGATCTGCTATTGGATGACGATAGCTGTCACCATCAATCTGCTGTAGACGGTGCTACAGATAGTGTCTCTCTCCATGACTAACTCCATCAGACCTCGAGCGGCTCGCTATTAGGCAGTTGCAGCTATCACCATCAACCCGCTACAAGCTTGGTCTATAAAAAGGAATCCTTCAGATAGATTTTTTTTAAGCTCTCTTCTCCTTTCCAAAAACTTTATCGAATTCTTGCTTGAGCACTCCATTTCTATTGACCAAAAGAGCAGGCTTGATCATTGGAGGATCCTACCGAAGCCACCATCACCAACTCCGGATGGAATTTTATTTTGCAGGTCACCCATGGTGATCTCATCCTTCTCCACTCCAGCTCATCCCAGCGTCAATCAAATTCTGGACCAACAATAATAATGATTGAATAAGGTTTAGAAGTTAGATTTGAAAGCCAAGACATATATTAAACTTCTATAGATCATAATTTGCCCATATGACATCTAATTGATGCACTTTTTTTCTTTTTCTTTTTTTTTTTTTAAATTAGGTAGCTTTTAGAGCTATGTGATATAGTATATTAAGCAATCAAAACTAAATTCTATCATTTAAACTCTGAAACAATCCAATCAACATAAAAATTTCTTTTTTATAAGAGATTTTGATTGGATATATCTTCTAATTTTCAAAGAATTAGATGGAGCCGCAAAATACAAAATCGATATAGAAATCAAGATCTATTATCCATATTATTTTGATTTTTTATAATTAATTTTACTAATCATATCTATTTTGGAAAAACTATATCATTTTTCAACTAGAAGAGAAATTCAACTCAAGTTTAGGTATTAGTTTCTTATTTGTTAATGAAATAAAATAGAACTTAGATCTTATATTCATTAATTTTTTTATCAAAGCTAAATTCTATCATTTAAACTCTGAAATGAACCAATCAACATAATTTTTTTTTTAATAAGAGATTTTGATCGGATATATCTTCTAAGTTTCAAAGAATTAGATGGAGCCGCTAAATACAAAATCGATATAGAAATCAAGATCTACCATCCATATAATTTTGATTTTTTATAATTAATCTTACTAATCATATCTATTCTGGAAAAACTATATCATCTTTCAACTAGAAGAGAAATTCAACTCAAGTTTAGGTATTAGTTTCTTATTTGTTAATAAAATAAAATAGAACTTAGATCCTATATTCATCAATTTTTTTTACTTTATTCTAAATTTTCTTAAGCAATTCGAGTAGAGTGGATTGAGAGTATTACTTTTTTTTCCTGATTGGACCAATTTTAAAATTAAAAAAAATATTTTTTTCATTTAGCTATCACTTTTTTCCAAGAATATTCCTTATATCTTAGAAAATATGCTAATTATGTTAATAATTTTTTTCATGTTACCTACCATGCATGTTTTTTCTTCTCCTTTTCCAATCAAATTAGTCTCTTCAATAAACTCCTAAATATATATGTTGGACTCCATCTTCTTCTTATTTTATTTTATTTTTTTATTTCTTCTTCTTTCCTTGATCTTTTTTTTTTCTTATTTTCATTTTTCTTCTTTCCTTCCTTCCTTTCTTTTCTTTCTTTTTTTGTCTCTTACTTTTTTCTTACTTTCCTTTTCCTTCTTTCTTTTCTTTATTCTTTCTTCCTTCTTTTTCTTTTCTTTCTTTCTTTCCCTTCCTTTTCTTTTCTTCTACCTTATTTTATTTTTTTCTTCTCTCTTATTCTTTCCCATGCCTATCAATTTAGGATTCCACCTCCATCCCAATCCTATTTTCTCACGAAAATGGATAGGAGGCTAGGCCATCCCATATACCACCAAAATTTAAAAATTAATTTATATTATATATAAAAAATATTTTTTTAATTCATCAAACTTAATATGAATCAATATTATCCATTACAAGTATTGATGCAGAATCTGATTGACGCCGGATTGGTCTAAAGTCAAGAAAGACGAGGTCACCGTCGGTGACCTACAAAATAGAGTTCCGTCCGGAGTCGATGGTGGTAGCTCCAACAGGATCCTCCGATGGTCAAGTCAGCTCTTCTGGATAACAAAAATGGAGTACTCAAAAAAGAGTTCAGCAGAGTTTTGAATGAGAGAGGAGAGCTTAGAGAAAATACATCTGGAGGATTCCTTTTTATAGACGGAGCTTATGGCAGGTTGATGGTAACAACTGCAGTTGCCTGACAGTGGGCCGCTCGAGATCTGATAGAGTTAGTCATGGAGGAAGGCATCGTCTATAGCACCGACTGTAGTAGATTGATGGTGACAGTCATTGCCGCCCGATAGCGGATTGCTGTCGTCTGTGGTATACTGATGGTGATGACCACAGTCGTCCAATACTGAACCACTCGGAACCGCATGGAGAGGTGAAGAACTTTGACATATATCAATTTTAGAGGAATTTGGACTTCCATAGAAATTTGACTGAATGAGAGATGCGAAAGGAGTTTGGCTCCTATGGAGATTCGACTGAAGGAGAGATACGAAAGAAGTTTGGTTCGACTGAAGGAGAAGCTTAAAAGAAGTTTGGCTCCTGTGAAAATTCGACTAAAGAAAGAATTCGTAGAAAGTTTGGCTCACGTAAAAGTTCGACTGAAAGAAAAATTCGGAGGAAGTTCGGCTCTCATAGAAGCCTGACTGAAAGAAGAATTCAGAGAGAGTTCGGCTCCCATAGAAGCTCGACTGAAGAAGGAATTCGGAGGAGGTTCGGCTCCTGTGGAAATCCGACTAAAGAAAAAATTCGAAAGAAGTTTGGCTCCCATAGAAGTCCGATTGAAGGAAGAATCCAGAGAAAGTTCGGCTCCTATAAAAATTCGATTGAAGAAAAAATTTGGAAGAAGTTTGACTTCCATAGAAGTCCGACTGAAGAAGAAATTCGGAGAAAGTTCGACTTCCATAGAAGCCCGATTGAAGGAGAAATTAGAAAGGAGTTTGGTTCTCATAGAAGTCCGATTGAAGAAAAAATCCAAAAGGATTTTGGCTCCTATAGAAACCTAACTAAAAAAGAAATTCGGAGAAAGTTTGGCTTTCGTAAAAGTCTGACTGAAGAAAAAATCTGGAAGGAGTTCGGCTCCTATAGAAGTTTGACTGAAGGAGGAATCCGAAGGAAGTTTAGCTCCTGTGGAAATTCAATTGAGGGAGAAATCTGGAGAAAGTTCGACTCCCATAGAAGTCCAACTGAAGGAGGAATCTGGAAGAAGTTCAGCTCCCATAAAAGCTCGATTGAAAGAGAAATTCGAAGAAAGTTTGGCTCCCGTAGAAGTCCGACTGAAGAAAAAATCTGAAGGTAGTTCGACTCTCATAGAAGTTTGACTGAAGAAAAAATCTGAAAGGAGTTCAGCTTTCATAAAAGTCTGACTGAAGGAGAAATCTAGGAGGAGTCTGGATCCTAGGGAAGCCCAGTCGAAGGAGAAGTCTGAAAGGAGTCCGGATCCTAGGGAAGCCCAGTCGAAGGAGAAGTCTGGAAGGAGTACGGATCCTAGGAAAGCCTAATCGAAGGAGAGGTTTGGGAGGAGTCCAACTCTTAGAGAGTCTGATAGAAATTTGACTGTTGGGAGAGTTCGATTGGCGCTCGATCGCTAAGAAGTTCGGTCGACTGAAGGAACTCGACTGGGGCTCGATCGCTGAGAAATTCGATTGGGTTCGACCGTTGGAGGAGTTCGACCATTGAATGAGTTCAACTACTTAAGAAAAAATTTTTAATTGAAGCTCTTCCATGATAACCATGTGCATTAGGCTAAGCACCAAGCTGGACTTCGACGAAAGCGGGATTTGTTTCCAATAATAGTTTCTCCACTTTTGAGTTTGAAACTTGAAATAAGGGAGTACAAAAGGGACGACCGTCGAAGTTCTCTTCAGGGCTCAGTACTAGTTCAGATTAAAGCTCGAAAAAGATCTTATCTCCAGCCAAGGTTGACATTGAATTTGAGGCTCGGAAGGATTCCGTCTCCAATCGAGATCTGGAGAAATCTTGCCTTTTGTTAACGTTATGATTAAAGCTTATGGAAGATCTTATCTTCAGTCAAAGTTGAAGGAGATCTTCTCTCCTATTAACGTAGACTTTGAAGCTCGAAGGAGATCTTATCTCCAATTAAGGTTGAAGTTATAGTTGAAGCTCGAGGGAGATCTTATCTCTAGTCGAGGTTGAAGTTATAGTTGAAGCTCGGAGAAGATCTTATCTCCAGTCGAGGTTGATATTGTAGTTGAAGCTCGAAAGAGATCTTATCTTCAGTCGAGATTGAAGGAGATCTTATCTCCTATTATTGTAGAGCAGAATGGGGCCATCTTCGGGGCCTTTCTTCTCATCCCGACCAAAATGATCGAGGTCTTTGATTTTGCTCGTGTTAGGATGAGATCCTCCTCCTATTTCTAACGGGCTGTGGGAGCACATAAGGATCATTGTCAGGGCCTCTCTCCCCATCTCGTCTAAAATAAATGAGACCTTCGACTTTGCTCACATTAGGAAGAGGTTCTTCTCTTATTCCTAATGAGTTGTGGGGGCACATAAAGGCCATTATCAAGGTCTCTCCTTCCATCTCGTCTAAAATGAACGAGACCTTCGACTTTGCTCATGTTAGGATGAGGTTCTCCTCCTGTTTCCTAACGGACTGTGGGGGCACATAAGGGCCATTGTCAGGGCCTCTCTCTCCATCTCTTCTAAAATGAATGAAACCTTTGACTTTGCTTGCATTAGGATGAGATCCTCCTCTTATTTTTAATAGACTGTGGGAGCACATAAGGGCCGTTGTCAAGACCTCTCCCCCATCTCGTCTAAAATGAATGAGACATTTGACTTTGCTTACGTTAGGATGAGGTTCTCCTCCTATTCCTAACAGAGCCACCATTGATTGCTTCTTCCCTATCATCAAGTAGTTTTTGCATTGAGAAACAACAATGTTAAAATGGAGGAGTTTTATTAAAAAAAAACTACTGATAGTACATCCTTAGATTTTTTGAGTTTCAAGATCGTAGAAGCGTTATTCCTCCGAGCTCCTTCAGACGATAAGTTTTGGATTGGACGACCTCCACCACTTCATACGGGCCTTTCTAATTTGGGGTGAGCTTTCCCTAGCTTTAAGGTTGAGAGACGGCGACTCGTCGAAGTACTAGATCCCCCACTCTGAATGTCTTACTTCTGACTCTGGAGTTATAGTATTGCGCCACCTTTCGTCTGTAGGCCACCATTCGAATATGGGCTTTCTTTCTTTTTTCTTCCAGCAGGTCGAGGTTGACTCTGAGGTCTTATGGATTATGCTACTCATTGAAGGCTATGACCCGTGTTGATGAAAGCTTAAGTTCAATCGAGATGATTGCCTCTGTGCCAAAAGTCAAAGCGAATGGTGTTTTTCTAGTCGACAACCTTTAAGTAATTCGATATGCCTAGAGAACGTGATAGAGTTCATCCATTCAGACCCCCTTTGCTTTGTCGAGTCTTGTCTTGATGCCCTACAGTAGAGTCCGATTGATCACTTCAGCTTTTCCATTTGCCTATGGGTAAGCTACCGATGTGAAGTGGTGGAAGATGTTCAGATCTTCGCGGAACTTGACGAACCTCATCCCAACGAACTATTGTCCGTTATCTATTATAAGCGTTCGAAGCAGACTGAATCGATAGACTATTGACTTTTAGACGAAGTCTTGTACCTTGACCTCGGTAATTTTTGCTAGTGGTTCAGCTTTGACTCATTTGGTGTAGTAGTCGATCGCGATCAAGAGAAACTTTCGCTGTCCGGATGCCATCGAAAAAGGGCCAAATATGTCCATTTCTCACTGTACGAATGGCCAAGGTGCACTTAGCAGAGTAAGCTCGGAGGTCGGATGTCTTTATACATTTTCATTTTTCTAACAGTGATCATATTTCTTGACATACTCTATGGAATCATGGTATAAGGTCGGCCAATAGTACCCTTATTGAAGTAGTTTTTATGACAAGGACCTGGCTCCTACGTGGCTTCTACAAATTTTCTCATGCACTTTTCATAATGCGAAGTCGGCCTTTGAAGGTCGGAGACATCTCAGCAATGATAGCGAATACAACCTCTTATACTACCTGCCCTCATATAAAACGTATCGAGAGGCTTGATTCCTGAGTTTTCGAGCTTCTTTCGGATCACGAGGAAGGACTCCCTCCTCGAGATAGGCAACCAATAGGTCAATCTAGCTTGGTTCGAGTTTCGTTTGCAAAATGACCTATAATTCGTCTGGGCTTGGGTACTTCAGAGTCTCAAAAAATACTTCTTTGGATAGTTCGGCTGGGACCGAAGTGGCCAACTTAGAGAGAAGGTCGGCTCTTACATTTTCTACCCTCGGAATCTATCGAATGCCGAAATAGCTGAAGGTCGGAGTCAAGTCTTTTACTTTCTCAAGGTATTTCATCATACTTTTCTTCCGAGCTTCGTAGCTGCCACTAACTTGGTGACCACTAATTAAAAATCGCTGTAGACTTAAAGTCGATCTACTTTTAGTTCTCTTGCTATTTTTAATCCGATAATCAGCGCTTCATACTCGATCCCATTATTAGTCGTAGGAAATTCGAAGCGTAGCTCATACTCGATGATGACTCCCTCGGGGTTGACTAAGATCAATCCCGCACCTGCTTCAGCAAAGTTGGATGAACCATCCACGTACAGAGCCCAAGAGCCTTCGAAAAGATCGGCACTCTCCTCAGGAAGGCTCGACTGCGACAGCAAAGCATCGATCTCGTTCTGTTCAAGCTCGACTTCAGCTGGAATGGTACATTCTACTATAAAATCTACCAATATCTGGACTTTGATCGATGGCCAGGGTCTATAGTTGATGTTAAATTTTGTGAGCTCGATTGCCCATTTTACGATTCTTTTGGAAGCATCCATTCGACGTAGGATTGCTTTTATTGGTTGATTCGTGAGGACTGTTATAGTGTGCCCCTGAAAGTAAGGTCGGAGTCTGCTTATAGCAATTAGAAGAAAGTAAGTCAATTTCTAGCCTAGAGTACCTGATCTCTGCATCCCTTAGGATCTGACTTATGTAGTAGATCGGTCATTGCCTCTTTGCTTCTTCGTTGACCAGGACTATCGTCAGGGCCGTCGGAAAGATTACTAGGTATAAAAATATTTTTTCTTCAGATTTGAGCTTTGCCAGCAGTGGAGGTGAGTCAAAGTAGTTTTTAAGCTTCTTAAATGCCCGTTGGCACTCCGCCATCCAGCAGAAGTTTTTTGGTTGCCTGAGAACTCGGAAGAAGGGCATGCATCGCTCGGTCGATCTTGAGATGAAGCGATTTAAAAATGCCACTTTTCTAGTTAGGCACTAAATTTTTTTGATTATTTTTGGAGCAGTCATCTTCTGAATGGCTTGAATTTTCTTAGGATTTGCTTCAATCCTACGCCTCGACATCATAAATCCCAAAAACTTTTCAGAGATCACACCAAAGGCGCACTTGATCGGGTTGAGTTTCATCTTGTGCTTTCTGAGTGCACTGAAGATCTTTACAAGATCGATGAGGTGGTCTGTAGAAGCTTGGCCTTTAATGAGCATGTCATTTACGTACATCTCCATGTTGCGATCGATCTGCTCCTTAAAGATTTTGTTGATCAAGCGCTGGTATGTTGTTCCTGCATTTTTGAGTCCAAAGGGCATAACTCTACAGCAATAAAGACCACGATCAGTAATGAAAGTAGTTTTCTCCTCATCCTTCGGTGCCATTCGTATCTTCTTATAACCGAAGAAGGCATTCATGAAGGTGAGAAGCTCGTGGTCCAAGATCGCGTCCATTAGTTAATCGATTCTGGGTAGAGGGTAGCTGTCTTTTAGGCAGACCTTGTTCAACCTTTTGAAGTCTATACACATCCTCCACTTGTTGTTTGCCTTTTTGACGAGGACCACGTTTGAGATCCAGATTAGATAGTTAACTTTTTGGATGAATCCAGCTTTGAGGAGATTGCCTACTTCTTTGGTGATTGCTTTCTGCCTCTCTAGAGCATGGTTGTGCATCTTCTCTTTTATCGATCGATGCTTCAGATCAATGGTCAGTCGATGTTTCATGATCTCAACATCAATTTTTGGCATATCTACTGGGGTCCAGGCGAAGACGTCGGTATTCTTCCTGAGAAAGATGATGAGTTACTTCCGAACCTCATCTCCTAAGTTGGAGCCGATCTGCATCGTGTGCTCCATATTTCCATCGTTTAAGGGTACAGAGATGAGGTCCTTCATAGGCTTGCTCCGCTCCTCGGTGAGGTCGTCGTGGACATCTAATCCATCAATAGGATAAGGGTCGGACTGTTCTTTCTTATGCAGGATGATTGAGTAGCAATGCCTTGCCAGAGCTTGATCTCTCCTGACCTCTCTGATCTCATGAGTTATCGAAAACTTCATCTTCAAATAATAAGTTGATACCACTATCTGAAATGCATTTAGATCAAATCGGCCGAGAATAGCATTATAGGCAGATGGAGTTCTTACGACTAAAAAATCGACCTATGCCTTAGCCAGTTTTGGGCGTTGCCCCACAGTCATGGCCAAAGTTATTATGCCCTCAACTGGTATGGCATCACCAGTGAAGTCTATCAACGAAAAGTTCATAGGCCCCAAGTGGTTATTGAGTAAGAACATTTTAGAGAAGGCATTATAAAATAATACATCGATAGAGCTTTTATTATCTACGAAAATGCGGCATACATCATAATCAGCAATATTTAAAGAGATTACAACCACATCATTATAGAAGAACTGGACCTCCTGAGCATCTACCTTAGTGAAGATTATGGATTCTTCAGTCCTCCATCTCTTCACTGATCCCTTAGATTGGTTGGCCTCTCCTTACCAAAGTTTCTCCAAGATCGTGTTGATGATGTCGAGAGGCAGTCGATCTCCTTATTGATCCTCCCCCCTTAGTGGCTCAGGTTATGGCAATGCCCTCAACCGATCTTTTCGCCCTTCAAACCGTCGCCGTAGGAATCAGCCTAGTCTGCCATGCTTGATGAGTTCCTCGATCTCATCCTAGAGTTGGATACACTTTTCAGTATTGTGACCGTGATCACGATGATAAAGGTAGAACTTGTTAGGATTGTGCTTACTAGGATGAGAGCGCATCTTTTTCGACCTCGGTAATTGCTCCTTGATTTTCATCAATACTTAAATTTTTGGAGCATTGAAGGGGGCGTAGTTGAAAAATCATCGTTGGGGAGAATCCCGCCATGCCCTTTCATCTGGGCTTCCCTACCTCCGAGCCTGGGGAGGAGTTCGGGCTCGCTTGCGCTCAGCAGAAGTTCGAGAGCGCTACCGAGCTTCACTCGACTTTTTTTCCTCGACGGGCCCATCCAGCTCGCTGATTCGCCTCTTACCAAAGGCTTCATCATCTTTGGCCTTGAAGGCCTCTTCAGCTCGGGCGTAACCTTCAGCTCGAGCTAGCATATTGATGAAGTCCCTGGGGTACTTTTTTTTTAGGAAATCATTCTTCTAAAGGCCATCCTTGAGTGCAGCTATGACGATGAATTGATCCAGATTCTGGATCTTCAATGCAGTAGCATTAAACTGGATGACATAAGCTCGGATGAATTTTTTCTCCTTCTGCTTGATGGTCATCAGAGAATCTGATCCTCGGTGCGGACATCGACTGCTGATGAAGTGAGCCATAAATTGATGGCTTATTTGATCAAAAAAAAGATGGTACCCGACTTAAGTATCGAGTACCAATTTTTGATAGCTTCTTTGAGGATGAACGAAAAAGCTCGACACAAAATAGCGTCTGACATGTCGTGGAGCAACATCATTGTTCGAAAGGCCTTCAAATAGTCGATCGATTTGGTGGTCTCATCGTAACTCTCAAATTACGAAAGCTTAAAGTTCGGTGGGATGGATCCCTGCATAATCTTTTGAGAAAAAGGAGGGTCGATGCAAATATCATTACCGTGCGAGGAGGGGATGTGGCGAAGCTTTTTGATTCGTCGGCTCATTTCTAGAAGCCTTTGATCTAGGAGATCTTCACGATCGTTGATCTTTAGAATTTTCTGATGGAACGGACGGAAAGCTTCCCCCTGGATCGAGTCGTGGTCCGAGAAGGGGTTCTCCATCCTCTGCTTTCATTTTTTGGAGATCAGAGATCGGGTAGCCCAAGTCAATCATTCCCAGACCAAACTATGGGACTTCGGAGAAGTCTGCTCTGATCGAACTGGTGCTGGGGCCTGCCGATGTATGGCCTACATCATCTTTGTGAGAACACGAACCTACTGGATCAGTAGGTTGAACTGCTCTGCATCCACCACGGCTATAGGTGGAGCTTGAGTTATCAAAACTGAAGTAAGGACGGATAGGTCTGGATGGGATCTGGCTGTAGAGGCCATCGATCACTGGGTTGAAGCCCTACTGGGAGGTATTTTTACTCGGAGAAGAACTCTAGAGAGGAAGGAGAGAGATCGTTGCTGAGCACTCCTTTAAGAATAAAAAAATCTTAAGAATAGAGGGCCCTTCCTCTAGCGTCAATTTTGTTGAGGCAGAATCTAGTTGACGTCAGATTGGTCTAGAGTCAAGGAAGACGAGGTCGCCGTCGGTGACCTACAAAATAGAGTTTCATCCGGAGTCTGTGGTGGTGGCTCCGATAGGATCCTTCGATGGTCAAATCAACTCTTTTGGGCAATAGAAATGGAGTGCTCAGAAAAGGGTTCAGCAAAGTTTTGAAGGAGAGAGGAGAATTTAGAAAAAATATATCTGAAGGATCTCTTTTTATAGGTGGAGCTTGTGGTGGGTTGATGGTGACAACTGCAGCTGTCTGATAGCGGGCCACTCGAGGTCTAAAGGAGTCAGTCACGAAGGAAGGCATCGCCTGTAGTGCCATCTGTAGTAGATTGATGGTGACAGCCATCACCGTCCGATAGTGGATCACTGTCGCCTACGACAAACTGATGATAACGATCACAGTCGTCCGATACTAAGTCGCTCGAAATCGCATGGAGGGATGAAGAGCTTTGAGTATATCTATTCTAAAGGAGTTCGAACTCTCGTAGAAATCTGACTGAAGGAGAGATGCAGAAGGAGTTCAACTCCTATGAAGATTCGACTAAAGGAGAGATGCAGAAAGAGTTCGGCTCCTATGGAGATTCGACTAAAGGAAAGATGCAGAAAGAGTTTGGCTCCTATGGAGATTCGACTAAAAGAGAGATACGAAAGAATTTTGGTTCGATTGAAGGAGAAATTCGGAGGGAGTTTGGTTTTTATGAAAGTCTGACTGAAGGAGAAATTTGGAGAAAGTTTGGCTCCCGTAGAAGTTCGACTGAAGGAGAAATCCGGAGGAAGTTCGGCTCCTATGAAAATTTGACTGAAGAAAAAATTCGAAAGAAGTTTGGCTTCCATAGAAGTATGATTGAAAGAGAAATTCGAAGGAAGTTTGGCTTCTATAAAAGCCTTACTGAAGAAGAAATTTGGAAGGAGTTCGGCTCCTGTAAAAGCCCGACTGAAGGAGGAATTCGGAAGAAGTTCGGCTTCCATAGAAGCCCGACTGAAGGATGAATTCATAAGGAGTTTGGCCCTCATAGAAGCTCGACTGAAGGAGTAATCCGGAGGAAGTTTGGCTCCCATAGAAGTCCGACTGAAGAAGAAATTCAGAAGAAGTTTGGCTCCCATAGAAGTCCGACTGAAGGAGAAATTCAGAGAAAGTTTGGCTCCTATGGAAATCCAACTGAGAAAAAAATTTGGAAAGAGTTCAACTTCCGTAGAAGTCCGACTGAAGGAAAAATTTGGAAGAAGTTTGGCTCTCGTAGAAGCCCGACTGAAGAAAAAATTCGGAGGAAGTTCGGCTCCCGTAGAAGTCCAACTAAAGGAGAAATTCAGAGGTAGTTTGACTCTCATAGAAGTTCGACTGAAGAAGGAATTTGGAAGAAGTTCGGCTTCTGTAGAAGTCCAACTGAAGAAGAAATTTGGAAGAATTTCAAATTTCAGAGAAGCCCAACCGAAGGAGAAGTTTGGGAGGAGTTCGAATCCTGGAGAAGTCCAGTCGAAGGAGAAGTCTAGGAGGAGTTCGGATCCTAGGAAAGTCTAGCCGAATGAGAGGTCTGGGAGGAGTCTGGCTCCTGGAGAGTCCGATAAGAATTCGACCATTGGGGGAGTTCGATTGAGGCTCGACCATTGAGAAGTTCGACCGGCTAAAGAGGCTCGGCTGCTGAGAAGTTCGGTTTGGTTCGACCGCTGGAGGAGTTCGGCCACTGAATGAGTTCAGCTGCTTGGAAGAGAATTTCTGATTGAATCTCTTCCATGATTACCAGCTGCATTAGGCCAAGCACCAGGCTAAACTTCGACGGGAGCGGAGTTTATCCCCAACAACAAGAATGATTGAACAAGGTTTAAAAGTGAGATATGCTATATCAGAAAATCAAAATATATATTAAACTTCTATAGATCATAATTTGTGCATATGATGACAACCAATTGATGTGCTCTTTTTCCTTTTGGTTTTTTTGAAATTAGGTAGCTTTTCAAGTTATGCGATATAGCAACACTCTTTAAGGATATAGTGCACCAAGCAATCAAGGCTAAATTCTATCATTTAAACTTTGAAATGAACCAATCAACATAAAAATTTCTTTTTTGTGAAGGATTTTGATCAGATATATCTTCTAATTTGCAAGAATTAGATGGAGCCGCTAGAAAAATATCGATATAGAAATTAAGATCTACCATCCATATAATTTTGGTTTTTTTATTTTTATTTTTACTAATTATATCTATTTTAAAAAAAAATTATATCACCTTTCAACTAGAAGAGAAATCCAACTCAAGTCTACATATTAGTTTCTTATTTATTAATGAAATAAAATGAAACTTAGATCCTATATTCATCAATTTTTTTTAATTTTTTTTAAAAGATTCAAGTTGAGTGGGTTGAAAGTATTAGTTTTTTTTTCCTGATTGGATCAAATTTAAAATCAAAAAATATTTTTTTATGTAGCTATCATTTTTTTCCAAGAATATCCCTTCTATCTTAGAAAATATGCTAATTATCCTAATAACTTTTTTCATGTTACCTACCACATACGTTCTTTCTTCTCCTTTTCCAATCAAATTAGTCTCTTTAATAAACTCCCAAATATGTTGGACTCCATCTTCTTCAAATTTTTAACTTATTAAAGTTTAAAATCAATTAAATTTTATCCTTTCTCTTCCCTCTCTAATTTAATGTGCAGTATACATGCACCATTACTAGTGTGTGTATGTATATATAGTCTAATCTAAAAATACAGCCTATGACTATTCATCAAGTATAGGCATCAAGATCCTCTGGCACAAATTAGAAGAACTCTTTGGTAGCATTTTTTTGTAGGATATGCAGAAGCAAAGTATATTCGTTTATATATATGTGTATATATGTATATATATATATGTGTGTGTGTGTGTATGTGTATATATGTGTGTGTGTGTATGTATATATATACACACATACATACATACATACATACATACATATATATATATATATATATATATATATATATATATATATATATATATATATATATATATATATATATATATATATATATATATATATATATATATATATATATATATCATCTTATTCTCTATTTATTGTACTCGTCCCAAATATTAGGGACTTAGTATGGTCCACTTATAACATAATCGTTAAAGATAATTTAAAATAATTAAGATGATAATGGATAATTAAACTTTTTTTGAGATAAAAATAGACTCAAGTCAATATAAGGACTCCATTATGGTCGCACTTATTTGATGGAAGAAAAATGTTATGTTGACTTACAAGAATTCCTATTCTAATCTAAAAATACAGGCTATGATTCTTCATCAAGTATAAGCATCAAGATCCTCCGGCACAGATTAGAAGAACTCTTTTGTAGCATTTTTTTGTAGAATATGCAGAAGCAAAGTATATTCGTTTAATAGATTCATCTTTTGGTATTCTTGCAATTTGCTTCATCTCTGATTTTTTTGGGCTTGAACAATAATAGCTAGAGATTATGTTTATTTTCATATTTAGATTAAATTTTCTATACTATTATCTATTTCTCGTCACACATTTACATCTCTACCAATCCCAGCTTCACACTCACACAACCCAACCTCCTTTGTTTGCTATGTCCTTGTCCACAAGGTTCTATGTATCTTTTCTCAGTATAACTTTGTTTCAATATGTTCATTATAAGATTCTTTTCCACTTATCTTAAGGTTATAAAATAATTACATATGTTCTATTTCATTTCAGTTTTTTTTTAAGAAATTCTTGCCACATTTTCTGCTAATGGTTCAATATGTATTCAAATAATCTATCTATTTTGGTATGCCCTATCTGTAATTTTTGTGTGATGTATATATAGTTTAGTTTCTTGTTTTCCTTTTTCATTTTTCATAGAGGATATAAATATTATTTATGTATTTGAATTTTATCTCAGCTTGCATATTTACAGAAAATTTGCCATGCATTCTTTTTAAGTATTTGTTTTTATATTTTTTTCAAGCATGCTGCTTTCATATCATTTAGTCCATGCAAGTGGTCTTCTTTGCCGCTACTACAGACCTTTTGGAAAGCTGAAGTCCCAATAAAAAAAAAAAATTCATTCGTGGTTGGCTTCGGAAAGAAGGCTGCTTGTCAAAGGTTGTTTCGAGGGTTGAGCCAGTTAGCAGAGGTTGTATGCTTTGCGATGGTTCCACTGAAATCATCACACCTTTTCTTACAGTGCCCAACTGTCCATCCTGAGGGCCCTTAAAAAATGTTTGAGATTGAAAGGTATCCTTCATCACTCTGTGCAAGGATCATAGATGAAAGGTTTGTGACCAAGTTGTAATGGTTATGCATTGGCAAATTTGGAGAGAAAGAAAGGATAGGCTATTCCTTCAGACTAACTCCATTATTATCGTCTTAGCTGAGATCATCAACTTTTTTGCTTCTTGGATGCGTATGGCACAAGATTTTGCGACCAATCTTTGTAATTTAAATCTCTGCAAGTCTACCCAACAGCCCTTCTACTTGTAATGACTTAATTCTTTGAATAAATTTGGGGGCGGGTTGTGCTTTCCTACTATCTTACTAGTAGATTAATTAAGATAATAGAAGAAGATACTTTGCTTCATTCCTATAACATGCACTTTCGATATGGAAGCCAAAATATGAGGAAGAAGTGCACATGGCCAGAACAAAGGTCCATGTACTTGAGCCCAGCTCACAGTATCGTAAAGGAAACTATGACTCGATTTTTTGCCTTGTCATGATCGTCTAGCTCTCACCAATAAACTTTGAGTTCCCCGTGGCTTTCCAGCTAGACTTCAGCTAAATAGTTATGATATTTTATTCTTTATTCTATTTCTAACGTGGATTCATGTGTTGATTTAACAGACTTTAAGATACTTAGCTTAATCCATCATTTATGTTCCATGTGTGCTTGTGTGCGCGTGCGTGTGTGTGTGTGTGAGAGAGAGAGAGAGAGCAACAGGGAGCTACATGCTTGCTTAAAAAATAAAAGCCAGCCGGCCAATTTGCCCAAATAAAACATTGCGTAGTGCTTAAGCTAAATCTGGCAAGATGAGACAGCCAAAATGACAAGGTGCATAACATCAATTAGCTGTTTATGTTTTCATTTTTTATTCCATAAGTTTCCTTCGCAAATACACAAGAGAATCTAATTCACCAACATGGGGGGGGGGGAGATTACCGAAAAGAGCAAGAGAGAACCTAAGATGAATCGACGAGATCCTTTTTTGGTAAAAGTATCCACGAGATTTCAGAGCAAATCTTTTACTCTCCTGGCCCATTGCGCGTACTGAAGGTGTTAAATATGCTTGGCTGTGTGATTGCACATTGATGTGATTTGGGTTTGTCCGACATGCAGCGGGAGAATTAAAGATCGATGCTGTCTGACAGTAAGGATTGATACAGTGTTACAAGGTGGAGGCCATGCAGCACAAGACACGTGGAAACTGGAGCTACAATATATTTTATCATGTCCTGCTACGAAACAAGGGGGATGTTGTGGTCCAGAAGTTAATTATATATTTGTCTTGTTGGACCGCTAGTAGGGACATGGATGTACATGTATCATGGAGTGGTTAGATGGCATGTTCAAGCCCACAGCAATTACTTATGCCTCCATTGCATCAAACCTAGACGGGCATATTTCAGTAGTTCAATCCTCAACTGTAACTATTTGAGAAAAAAATGCATGCAAAGTTGGAGCAAGCATAACTTAAACATACTGCAGAAGTTGAGCTGCATTTGAGTCTGACAAGCTCATGAAACCCTCATCTAATTGCAGAAATTTTCTAATTTGGGAATAGATATATAGCAGCCCGGAATGGTGGTGCATAGTTCAATATTCTACGACTAGTCGACCTCTGGTAGTATTATTGCCACCTAAAAAATAGCAAGACCCATGCTTTGTCATTCATTGTCCAAACCATACATCAGAATCTCACACATCTCTGTTCATATTTCTGCCAAATTAGCTGTAGAATTCTTCATAACCAAGACTGATAAAATGGCATAGCTTTTGCCAAAGAAAACGGTGTTGTAGCAGTTTGAATTGAAGTTTTGGGGATTCAAATTTACGTGAAGACCTTCTTGGCAGCACCTATTATTACGGTGACTTTGGTGTAGCTAGAGATAGAGGGATTTGGGCTGAATTAGATGCTAAATTATTTATTGTTAGATTTATAAATGATGTATATCGTTGGCACAAGAAACTTGCACATATTTTGTTAGATACGTGTCTTATCGGCACGGTTCAAGATTGCATGGCTAGCTGTCTTGCATTAACAGACAAATATGGGAAATGGATCTCTATCTCAACTCCTCGGCAGATCATTGTTTTGGTAAATATAGCCGAGATCTTTCCAAGCTTAGAAGGTGATCAGGAGAAATTTCATCACCTGCCAAAATTCACATCCGTCCACTAAAAAAAAAATCACATTATAATCTCTTCTCACAGTCACAGGATTTTATACCTCATCACAAATCGGCAGGAAGTGCCACCAGCAAAGTAGAGCGATTGCACATAAAAAGTTGCTGGAAGAATATTAAATAATTGGATCAGAAAAAGTGCCGGTCACGCAGAGACGAGAGCCAAGATGAGTACCGCTCAGGAGACTTGATTCACATATTTATAGGCCCTTGATATGATCCATGCAGGCTAGCTTCCATTTCATTTCTCTCTCCACCAACATACTTCTCGTAAAAAAAATTAAAAAAAAAAATCATGCGACCTGGATTTCTTCAGATAGAGTATAATCTCTTTCAAAAATTTTCCTTCTAATTCTGGCTGAAAATATAAACAACATTCAGAGTGTTTGTGGTGCAGAATAATGGCATGCAAAAATATCCAGCTCAGAATAGGCTTGCAGAGTTAGGTAATTACACAAGGCTATGTTATTTTAAGTACGGTGAAAAGCTTCAAAAGCTTGTACCGGAGAAAAGAGCTTCGGAAGATAGCTATATGCTCTTCCTTTCAAGTACTTTCCAAGAGGACTAAAGAGAGGTCTGTTCATATGTAGAAAAGATACATAACAAAACAAAGGAAGGAAGGAACCATTGCCAAAATCATTTATGACTCAAGTTGGGTTTACTCCCTTTGGGATTGCTCTGTGAGCAGGTAGAACCAGCTTCCCTTTGGAAAGGATTTCTAGTTTTTCCATCTCTATTCTTCTTCAGCTTGGGAAATATCCTGCACAAATGTGAAGAAGGCTGACTATAATTCCCATCACTTTCTTCATCAGGCTTGGGATGCTCCAAAGCCTTGATACCATCATCTTTTCTGTAAGAATACTTGTGGTGAGCCCGTCCTGTGGAAGCATCAGAAGCCATGGAGTCATCATCTTCATCACCTTCATCTTTACCAACACTGCTGTTATCGTTACTGCTACCATCATCACCATCATCGTCATCATCATCTTCACCCCTGGCATCATCCTCATCAACATCATCATGGCCATCACTATCACCATTATCATGCATGGGGGATGCAAGGTACATGGTCCACCCAGACTCACTGCTGCTACACTCTTCCGCATCTCCACTGGGTTGTGAAGCCTCCATAGCAGTAAATTGGGTTGTGAGGAGTGGGAGACAAGGAGAAAGAAACCAAGCTAAGAGAATGTTAGCCCCAAAGACAAGGCAAAGAACTCATCAATAAGCACATAAATTCTCACAGCCAAGATGAACCTCCTTCAGCTTTTAAAGTCTTTGACCACTCCATCAACAGAGGCAACTTCCACATAAAGAGACCAGATGAAGCCATCCTAGAGCACAAACCGAGATACGGAAAGCCCACATCATTTAATAGGATGGCATAAATACCCACCACCTGGAAACCCGATTCATCTTTGAATTCTCTGACAAACCCCTCAACAGAAAGCTGCTCTTGTGCAAGGGACAGAGCCTCAGTGCGAGGACATCTTACATCAGGAATGGAAGACCTCAAGGTTGCATAGTTTGATATATCCCATCTCCCTTAATTCTCCTGCCTTGGAGACCCAGGGCCCTTAAAAAATAGGAAAGACAGCCTATCCTTACAACTGTCCCTCACACCCTTCCCCACCTTTTAGTTCTGAGCCTTGTCATCAAGCCAGAAGGTTAATTTTTCAATGCAGTGTGGGGATCCCATCTGGATTCCTGGAGCTTTAGCCTACAGAACATGGGGGTAGATGAGGCTGTCATGAAGGCTTCTAATACTGCTGTTCCATCTGTCCTCCACTGTTTGGCTTCCTGCCTCTCCATCGAAGAAAATGAAAGCAAATCCAGCGTCTTATATATGTTAGAAAACAAGGGATTGGGAGGTTCTAAAGATAAAAGTTAATGCTATCGCGGAGGTTTAGGCAGGCTTGCGAAGATGTCCATTTTCCTTTTTTTTTTGTCTGACGTGGGACAGAATACTGTAATCTTCTTTGTTTTCTCACTTAGGTTGCTTCAGCTCTATTTAAGCATCACCTTCCCTACAGTTACAGGGCATTTATTTCACATGTGACATCAATAAATTTTTACTGAGCATTGTGGACTGGGGGCTAGTACACAACTTTAGCTGTTGGGTGTGACATGCCCCTTATTTTAGGCTGTCATGTCAATAGTGGTCTCATTGAAGATGGCTTAATGGACAAATATAAATTCCAAGTGATGAGATGATTATACTTCATGGTCATCAGGTCGGACTTAAATTGCTTTTAATGGGAAGCAAGTCCCTGTGAGTAGGTCTTCAAGGACTCGATCGTAAAAAAAAAAATATTTTTTAAAAATTAATTTTTTAAAAAATAATTTTTAAAAAAATATTTTTAAAAATAAAATTTTAATATATTTAATTGATCATAAAAAATAATCTATTAAAAGATTACTTATGCCCGGTTGAACATTCATTTTTCTAAAGAATATCTATTATACTCTTACATATATTTTTTCTCTTAAACTTTATATAAATAATAATATTATATTTATATTAATATAAAAATAAATATTAATATATTATAATATAATATTAAATTATAATAATTTATTATATTAATATAATACTAATATATTATATTATATTTATATTAATATTAATATTTTAATATAATAAATTTATTAATATCTTAAAAATATATATAATATTATTTCAATATAAATATTGATATATTAATATAAATACTATATTAATATTATAAAAATATTATATTAGTATAAATATTAAAATATTATATATATTATAATATTAATATTATTTTTATATAAATATTAAGATAATATTAGTATAATATTATATTATTACTTTTAGTATTTTATCTTAACCATCCATGATATTTTATAAAATCTTAACAATAGATCTTAAAAAGATATTTTGAAAAAAAAGTACCACCACTTTTCATACCATGCAAAGTGCCAATTAAATCCATCTTTTTCGTGGGTTCTACTTTCCATGAAATATGAAAAGTGATTTCTCATGAAAATTTTTTTTTTCATTCTCCCTTCTCTTAAAACTTCAACTAAATAAAAGACTTTCTTTCCACTTTCAGGAACTACCTCTTACCCCCTCTACTTTCCATAAACCAAATGAGTCCTAAGCGTCATATGTTAGGATAGCTCCCTCCCGATAATACTTTTGATCACAACATTAGCTCGGATGGATGGTTTAGATTGTGACTTCTTTAAAGGATTGCCTTGGGGCCTCTTTTTCTCTTTTTGCCTAAACCACCATCTCATGTGTTTCTCACATTTCTTGTTGGAAACTTGATAAATCTAGAACATAATTTGATCATCTCTCTCTCTCTCTATGTGCTTTGCTATATGTTGATTATCTTGATGGTCATTCACTCCTATATGAGTTTGCATGGATAGTCACGAAAGACAATATCAACATGCAATGTAAGGGATTGCTCTTGCACATACCTTTCCAGTAACAGTGTGGCTTAAAGTCTCTGACAATTGGATTGCTAAAATTGGATGTTGTTCAAGGATCAAGACATCGAAGGAACTTGCAAGAAAAATCCGCACTCATCAAAAGTTTTTTAATGGAGAACTCTTCAATGTCTAATTCAGTCGGAGTTTGAGAACATTAGAGAAAAGAAAAAGAATGGTAGGGTGAGAATAGGGGGGAGAGAGAGAGAGAGAGATATGTGGCTTTTCTTCTCTAAAGTTGGCCTTACCTGAGAATCCCCTTGGCATCTTTTTATATAAAGATGGAGCCACAGGCTATTTGCCGAAACTCATAGATCATTAGGCCTGTTTCTTTAGGTCATCAGTCCACATTCTAACTGATTATTAGGATGGAAAGCTTCTCGCTCGTCTATGAATCAAAGTTGTTCGTCGTGGATGTTAATTGCCGATTATATCCATGTTCTAAAAGCTATTGGAAGATTCCAAGAATTATCCATGTGGCTGAGTAGATTGGTGGCTTGAGAAGCTCAGCTTTCAAGAGCTCGATTTTGAGAGCTCAGCCTTTGGAGGTCAGCTTAAGGAGCTTGGCCTTTGGAGGTCGGTCTTCGAAGGTTGGCTTTGGATTTTGCCCATGTGAACAAATGAGTTGGCATTTGAAGTTGATACTGAGATGAGGACTCGAGCTTTGGATTTTGCCCATGTGAACAAATGAGTTAGCATTTGAAGTCGATACTGAGATGAGGACTCGTGCCGAGTACTGCATCCAAGGTTTTGGGGAGCTGTTCTTATCAACTACAGGATTTTAGTCTCCATCCTCAATGAGGTCTTTATTTCCATGAGGTTGGTAAAGATCCGACCATGAGCCATGAGCCCGACTAATATCTGGGTTGGGTTGGTTAGAGGCCGATGACAGAAGTTGGTTCGCCTCAATTTCTTGACTCTTACTGACCCCAAGGTGGTCTTGCTTGGCTATTGATGAGTCCGTAGTTTCATCTCAAAGAGAAGACTGGTTTGTGCAGTGGATTACCTCTATAATAGTTACCCCTACTTCTGAGTCTGAAATGGTTTTACTACTACGGATGAAGGAAGTAGTTGATTTCCAAATCTATCTCCATTTGTCGTTTTGTTCTTCTCTTCGAGCATTTACTTTGGCAATATTTGGTGGTAGAAATCCCGGAGCCCTATTAATGCATTACTTCATAATCTATCTCGTAGTTATAAGGGATGGGAACTCGAGGTGGCATAAAGTAATGGTTCAGAAAGAGAGAAATTTGGAGATCATTCTTGGATCTATTGGGGCTTGCCATATATCAAGCACTGGTAGGCCCCACAGTATGATCCATGGATCGTCTTATATGGCTTAATGTGAAGGGGGTGTCAAAGTATCGCAAGATCTGACATCTCTTAGGTTGGACAAATGGCAAAATTTAGTAATTCAATAATTGAATCTGTACCATCAATAGTTTGTATAAAAGGGGATCATTGTTTGTCACTCTTCTTTTTTACTTTATTTTGGCTAATTCTCTACTATATTGTTACTAGTCGTTTTTCTGCTGCTGTTGCTCTTTAAGGCTTTTATCTCCATCGATACTATCTTCTCTGGCACCGACGGCTACTCTTGTTTTTCGATTAGTCTTCTCTTCTTCTTTGTTCTCATAGTGTTTCTTTCTTTTTTGGTTTGGCCTCTTTCTCTTTAGCTTTTTTCAAATCTTGTTTACACCTTCTTTCTCTCTTTTTTTTGTTGCTCTGATTTTTCTTCTCCCTCCCATATCTTCTAACAAAGAGATTTAGGATGAAAGCCCCCGTGATGGCCATGGTCACCGACCGACACCTCCCTGGATTGGGCCCTAGAGCGATTCTTGGGCTATTGCAATGGCTGGCTCCTCGTCTGGGAACCAAGCCTTCGAATCCCATCATGTAGACAGTCTTGTGCATGGGTTCAGAAACTTTTGGAGTCTGAGTAACGAGGAGTCATGCCTCACCAAGGATGATCTGGGAATATTCCATTCTCAATTTTCTATTATCTCGGACTTTCGACTCGAAGTTCTAGATCGGGATGGTCATATAACTGACGAACTAGAAGGCCGAGTTGCATTATATGAGGAGTCCTTTTGGGCTAGTCTTCAGCTTTTATTCCATCCCTTCATTAGTAATATTCTTAATTTTTATAGAGTCCTTTCAATTTAGATCACTCTGAAGTATGCTCGAGTGATCACTATCATCTTCATCCTTTGTAGATGGCTTAGTGTTATACCTAGATGTTCTCTTTTTAAGATGTTGTTCACCCTCAAGAAGCATCATCATGAAAGGGGTGATAGTACTTCTCTTCTCGATCAAGATGTAAGTTCATCATCAGCCTTCCTTCTTAGGTTCACGACTGGAAGAGCCATTTCTTCTTTATTTCTTCTAACCAATCCTGAAATTTTAGCCCAGTCTGGGGTGACCCTTACTTTCCCACAATAAGGATAAACTTGTCCTCCCCTCTAATAAGAAGGACCTCCGAAGTCTGCTTAACATCAAGGTGCCCAAACTAAAAGAGATGCATCCGAGCAAAACCTCTATGATGTCGGCCTTAGTCTAGTGTTACCTTAGGATACGATGCCCTCTTCTATCTTAGAAAACCTTCCTAACTGTTGTTGAGCTAACTATATTTCTCCTCAATTCCGTAGTGATAAGGTCGTCACTTTTCTCTATTAAGTCTACTATGAAGAGGAAGATGAGCTCCTCAGACGGAGAGTCCTTATTATCGAAGAAATTGAGGACCACCAAGTTGAGGATGCTTGCTCCTGTCTCTACTCCTACTCCGGTACCATCTACGGAGACATCAAATGCCAACCCCATGGAGATTGAGGATGAGTTGCTAGCAAATGAGCAGCCATCATCTTCTACACTAGTGATGTTGAGGTTGGCCGTGGTTCCCTCTCCTCTAGTTGTCCTGTCCTCACCTTCACCAAGAGACGATAGACGGTCACTATCTCCTCCTTGCCTTGCATTACTGCTACCATCTCTTACAGTACCGATCAGGCTCGCAAGGTCTAAGGCAAGCCCTTTTTCTCTAAGAGCGGTGGGGGATTCTTCACCATTGTGAGGAGGATGTAGAGAGATGAGTCCGCATCTGCTCTTTAAAGCCACTAGCTCGCTTATAAATTGATAAAGTTGATCTTATTATCGATCGATTGGTCGGAGAGGAGGGCTCATCTCATGGACAAGATCATTGAATCCTCCTATGCCGGCCTTCTTGGGGTAAGTTTCCATCTTTTATACTTGCTTTTGGTTTTTTTCAATAACAATCCTAACTTTTACCCTCCTTTTGAAACAACTGGTGCACGATATTACTTTTCTCAACGAGAGCTTGATCGATTTCAATCGAGTTAAGCTTTCATTGGAGGAGAAGCTCAGGACATCCGAGGCTCGAGCAAATGCTGCCAATGAGGCTAGGCAAGCTACCAAAGGAGCACGGTAGGCCACCAAAGAGGCTAAAAGGGCAGCCGAGGAAGAAGCCTCCTGAGCTAAGTTTGAGTTCCAGATTGCTCAAAAGGAAGTCAGGGCCTTAGAGGGCCTGATTATAATTGAGCATGGAGCTATCGGATGCTTTGCGAGAAGGTAACCAAGCAGAAGGAGGCTTTAATGCTCAAAGAAGCGACAGTCAAAGTTGCTGAGGAAAGGATGGAGCTCATTAAGGTTGCGGCTAAGAAGGAAAAGAGAAAGGCTGTTGCCAAGGCCAAACTAAAAGGTATCAAGTAGTACAAGACTTTAGCGGAGTTTGAGGACAAAATCATTGAAGGCTCCTTAATTACATTTATGGCTTCAATGTTGGAAAGGCACATCTGCATCGGTTGGTCCCCAAGCTCGACCTAAGTCACCTTAATCTAGGAGATAGTGATGATGAGAGCAGGGGGTACTCGCCAGATGAGGACGAGATTGAGTTGGCTGAGAACGCGACCACCCAAGTTGAAGTCCCAACCTCTAAGTCTGCTCCAGCCAAAGCCCCAACCGAGGTCCCGACCCTAAGCCTGCTTTAGCTGAAGCCCTAGTTTCTGGTCCCATTATTGAGTTCGCAAGTATCCCTATCAAGGAGGCTGTCATGCTTGAAGACTACTCTCTCTTTTTCTTTTTCTTTTTTTTTGATACTTCGTCAAACTATTTCTTCACTTTGTGTAATGAACTTCTATTAATGAAATAAATTTTTGTGTTATCCTTCACTTTCCAAGTAAAATGAAGTTCTTTCTTTCCTTTCGACATTTGTGTCGACCATTCTTTATTTTCTTTCGATGTTTTTGTTAACTGATTCTAATTTGAAATTTTATCTAATTTGTAAGTTCTTCTCTTGCCCTTGACTTCCAAATCTAAAGTGGATTCATCACCTTAGATGAAGGGAGTAGTCAACTACTATCCACCCCCCGATCTCTCTCCTCGGCAATATGTGATGGGCGAGGTCTTGAAAATTATGGACTTATCTGTGTCTGCCATGTGCTGGACATTGGCGGGCATCATACAATACTCCACGGATCAAAGAAAATGATCAATTTTGAGGATCGTGTAGTGGAGAACCATATGACCTAGATGTCTAGGGGGCATGACCTTTGTTGGGGATAAATCCCGCTCCTGCCGAAGCCCGGCCCGACACTCAGCCCAATGTAACCAGTAGCCGCGGAAGAGCTTCGGCAGTCGGGCTTCAGCCGAACTCCCAGCGGTCGAGCTCCTTCCAGCAGGCCGAACTGGTCAGCTCCCGAGCTTCTCCCGAACTTCCAGCGTCGAGACCGAACTTCCTGGGCGGCCGAACTCCTTCGGACTCCCCACGGCCGAACTCCTTCAGACTCCCCACGGTCGATAGAGGCCGAACTCCTTTGGACCGACTCCAAGCGGTCGAACTTCTTTGGACCGACTCCAAGCGGTCGAACTCCTTCGGACCGACTCCAAGCGGCCGAGCTTCAATGAAGTTCTCTCAGCGGCCGAACTCCTCAGCGGACGGGCTTTAGCGGAATCCCCAAGCGGTCGTCACTCAGGAGCCCGAACTCCTCAGCAGTCGTTACTCGGCCAAACTCTTCAGCGGACGAGCCTTAGCTGCATATCTCCAGTCAGACGCCTATGGGTGCCGAACTCCCTCCTATCTTCCTCTTCAGGAGCCCGAACTCCTCCGAAATGGGCACACGACGAAGGCCTTCAACCCTTCATTTGGCAAGCTCTGCAACCATCACCATCAGGCGGCGATGGCTGTCACCCTCAATCCGCCGACCCACTGTCAGGCGGCGATGGCTGTCACCCTCAATCCGCCGCACACGGCACCATCCCGTGAGACTGACTCCGCCGAACCTCGAGCGGCCCGCCAGCATGCGGCTGCAGTTGTCACCATCAAGCTCCACTATATAAAGGACCCTCCCGATACGCTAAGGCTAAGCTCTCTGAACTCTCGACTCTCTAAGCTCTCCTCCTCATCTCTAAGCTCCGGAACTCATTCCGAGCACTCCATTACTGTTGGCCGAAAACTAACTTGACCGTCGGAGGGTCCTGCCGGAGCCACCCCCCCACCGGCTTCCGGATGGGACTTCGTTTTGCAGGTCCCCGACGGCGACCTCAGCGGCCTCGACTCCGGCGACCTCCGACGAGGACGGATTTCTGCACCAACAGATTGGCGCTAGAGGAAGGGCTTGAACCTTCGAGGTTCCCTTATTCTTAAAGGAGTGCTCGGCGACCCTTCTCTTCCCTCTCTGGAGATCTTCCTTTTCTCTTTCGAAGAGAAAACACCACCCAGGAGAGCTTCGGCACGGCGCTCGGCGGCCTCCGCGACCCGATCCCGTCCAGGCCCGTCTGTTCCTGCTTCAGCCCCGGCGGCCTAGGTTCCACCTGCACCCGCGGTGGATGTGAAGCAGTTCGGCCTGCTTGTCCGACAGATCCGTGGCCTCACGGAGGCGTTGCAGGCTATACAGCAGCCTCCGGTGGCGACTCCACCAGCAAGCCCGCCATGAGGGTGCGAGGAATCAGCCTTAAGGAAGAGCCCAATCGCCCCTAAGAGAGAAACGGAGAGCAGAAGTTCCCCCGCCGAAGCGGAATGAAGTTCGGCGCGAGGAAGGCCGAACCCACCCATGAGCCCGTCATCGAGGAAGCTCCGACAAAGAAGTATGAAGTCCTCCCGCGGAAGCTTCCACGGGAAAGCGGAACGAAGTTCGGCGCAAGTGAGGCCGAACTCACGCTCCAGTATGTCCCCCAAAGGAACCGCCTACAAAGTGTTCACCGGAGGCGGAACGAAGTTCGGGCAAGAAAAGCCGAGCTCCCCTCGAGCTCGTCCCGAACTCGTCCGAACAAGAGCAGCAGGAAGTTCTCCCACGGCGGGTCTCGTGGGAAAGAGGAATGAAGTTCGGCTCGAAGAAAAGCCGAGCTCCCCCCAAAGCTCATCATCAAGGCGAAATGAAGTTCGGCACCGGCAAGGATGGAACGAAGTTCTCCCACGCCTGAAGTTCGGCATAAAGGAGGCCGAACTTCGCAAGAGAGAATTATTCCAATCAATATGTCGTAAGTTGATGATCTCTGATATCTTAATTACATAGCTCGATCCAATCCGATAAATAAACAATGTCCTCACTACTCTCTAAAGAGTCAAATAACTCCTCTTTGCAATAAATATGATGTGAATATATAGAATCTAAAATTTACTATTGGATAGAAGTAGATATCTCATAGAGATCATAAGCACATCATCAGTCTCATTTGTGTTGCTATCTTAGACTGCTACCATAGTAGCCTTTGTTCGATCTCTGAATTATGGATAATCTCTAACTCGATGCTCCAACTTATCACACCAATAGTATTTGATCTTATTGTAGTCTTTTGACTTGAACTTGGATCATCCACCATGCGATCCTCTGCTGCTTCATTTTCTACCACCACCACCTCCAATCATCGTCAAAATTGAGTTGCTACTTGAACTCAAGTCTCGGCTCTCCTGTCTGAGAATCTTATTCTAAAGAAGTACAAAAATAATCTTTTTTATCTTGATGGTGCTCTTTTTCATAAGAAGAGTAATCACCAAAGACTCAAAAAAAGAAAAAAATGATGAAAGCAAGACCAATGCCCTAGTATTCACCTCAACTTTTTTACCAACGCTGGAAAGGTTGGTGAGGATCTTCTGAAAGTTATTAAGATGTTTCTGCATGCTCTGTCCCTCACTCATTCGTAGCTGATAGAATTGCTTCTAAAGAAAGAGAACGTTGGTGAATGACTTTGTCATGTATATCTTCTTGAGTTTCATTCACATCGTCGTTGGAATAGTCTTGCTAAGTATATGGATCACCACATCATCCATCAAGTATAAGTAGATCGTACTCACCACCTACATCTGGAGCTATTTTTAATCCTTCATCTTCATGGTAGTCGATTTCTTCTCATAGAAGAGA